>CAKNXH010061366.1:912-20247 GCA_932178445.1 Andricus quercusramuli
GCCTCTGGTTGAAAATTAATCTGTTTTGGTTGAGGATTCAACTATTTCGTTGGAAAATTCATCTTCTTTGGTTGCATTTATCTTTTTTTCATTTAAATTAAAATTTTTCTTGGTTGCAATATCAACTATTACATTTTTCGCTGAGAATTTAACTTTTTTGGTCAAAAGTAGAAAAATTTTGTTAACATTTTTTTTGTTATTGATCTTTTCTGGTTGAAAATTAATGTTGGTTTTGTTGAACATTCGTATTTTTGGTAGAAAATTACTCTTTTTGATTTAAAATTCATCCTTTTTGTGTAAAAATGAAAGCCTCTGGTTGAAAATTAATCTGTTTTGGTTGAGGATTCAACTATTTGGTCGGGAAATTCGTATTTTTTTGTTGCATTTACCTTTTTTTCATTTAAATTAAAATATTTCTTTGATGAAATATCAACTATTACATTTTTCGTTGAGAATTCAACTTTTTTGGTTGTGAATTCAACTACTTGGTTAAAAGTGGAACTATTTGATAAACATTTTTTTATTTTATTTTTTTATTGATCTTATCTGGTTGAAAATTCGTGTATTTTGTTGAAAATTCGTATTTTTGGTAGAAAATTACTCTTTTTGATTTAAAATTAATCTTTTTTGGTCGTGAAATCAACTGTTTTGATGAAAATTTGTCTTTTGGATAGAAATTTCAACTATTTTGGGAAAAAATCGATCTTTTTTGTTCGATTCAACTGTTTTTAATTTCAATTAAAATTTTTCATGGTTTAAATATACGTTTGCGTTGAGAATTCAACTTTCTTGGTTGTGAATTCAACTACTTGTTTAAAAGTGGAACTATTTAATAAAAAAAATCATATTTTTTATTGATCTTTTCCGGTTGAAAATTCATGATGGTTTTGTTGAAAATTCGTATTTTTGGTAGAAAATTACTCTTCTTGATTTAAAATGAATCCTTTTTGTGTAAAAATGAAAGAGTTTCGTTAAAAATGAATCTGTTTTGGTTGAGGATTCAACTATTTGGTCGGAAAATTCGTCTTTTTTGGTTGCATTTACCTTTTTTTCATTTAAATTAAAATCTTTCTTTGATGAAATATCAACTATTACATTTTTCGTTGAAAATTTAACTTTTTTAGTTAAAAACTCATAGACTTGGTTAAAAGTGGAACTATTTTGTTAAATTCTTTTTTTTTCTGGGTGAAAATGCATGTGTTTTGTTATGAATTCATATATTTTGTTGAAAATTACTCTTCCTGATTTAAAATTAATCTTTTTTATTTAAAAGTGAAACTAGTTATATTTTGGTTGAGCATTCAACTACTTGGTTGAAAATTCGTCTTTTTTTCTTGAATTCATCTTTTTTTTAAATTTAAATTAAAATCTTTCTTGGTTAAATATCAACTATGTAATTCATATATTTGATAGAAAATTACTCTTCTTGATTTAAAATTCATCCTTTTTGTTTAAAACTGTAAGCGGATGGTTGAAAATTAATCTGTTTTGGTTGAGGATTCAACTATTTGGTTTTGAAAATTGGTCTTTTTCGATTGCATCTATCTTTTTTTTAAATTCAAATTAAAATCTTACCTGGTTGAAATATCAACTGATACATTTTTCGTGCACAATTCTACTTTTTTGGTTGAAAATTCAACTACTTGGTTAAAAGTGGAACTATTCGATACAAAATTTTTGTTTTTTATAGTTGATCTTTTCTGGTTGAACATTAGTTTACTTTTTTGAAAATTCGGATTTTTGGTAGAAAATACTCTTCTTGATTTAAAATTATCCTTTTTTGTCGAAAAATCAACTGTTTTGATGAAAATTTGTCTTTTTGGATAGAAATTTCAAATTTTTTGGTACAAATTGTATCGTTTATGGTTGAATTCAACTTTTTTTTTTATTTGAAGAAAAAAATTTTTCGGTTGAAATATTAACTATTACATATTACGTTGAGTATTCAACTTTTTTGGTTAAAAATTCAACTACTTGTTTAAAAGTGGAACTATTTAATCAAAAAAAATTTATCATTTTTATTGATCTTTTCCGGTTGTAAATTCATGTATTTTGTTGAAAATTCTTATTTTTGGAAGAAAATTACTTTTCTTGATTTAAAATTGCTCATTTTTGTTCAAAAAATGTAAGCGTTTGGTTGAATATTAATCGGTTTTGGTTGAGAATTCAACTATTTGGTTGGAAAATTCTACTATTTTGGTTGCATTTATCTTTTTTTTTCATTTAAAATAAAATATTTCTTGGTTGAAATATCAACTATGTAATTTTTCGTTGAGAATTCAACTTTTTGGTTGAAAGTGGAACTATTTTGTTACCAATTTTTTTTTGGTAATGATTTTTCTGGTTGAAAATTCATATATTTGATAGAAAATTACTCTTCTTGATTTAAAATTCATCATTTTCGTTTAAAACTGTAATCGTTTGGTTGAAAATTAATCTGTTTTGGTTGATGATTCAACTATTTGGTTTTGAAAATTGGTCTTTTTCGATTGCATTTATCCTTTTTTTTTATTTAAATTAAAATCTTACCTGGTTGAAATATCAACTGTTAAATTTTTCGTGCATAATTCTACTTTTTTGGTTGAAAATTCAACTACTTGGTTAAAAGTGGAACTATTCTATACAAAATTTTTGTTTTTTATAGTTGATCTTTTCTGGTTGAAAATTGATTTACTTTTTTGAAAATTCGGATTTTTGGTAGAAAATATTCTTCTTGATTTAAAATTATCCTTTTTTGTCGAAATATCAACTGTTTTTATGAAAATTTGTCTTTTTGGATAGAAATATCAAATGTTTTGGTAAAAATTGTATCGTTTTTGGTTGAATTTAACTTTTTTTTTTATTTAAATGAAAAAATTTTTCGGTTGAAATATCAACTGTTTCATTTTTCGTGCATAATTCTACTTTTTTGGTTAAAAATTCAACTACTTGTTTAAAAGTGGAACTATTTAATAAAAAAAATGTAATCATTTTTATTGATCTTTTCTGGTTGTAAATTCATGTATTGTGTTGAAAATCCTTATTTTTGGAAGAAAAATACTCTTCTTGATTTAAAATTGCTCCTTTTTGTTCAAAAATGTATGCGTTTGGTTGAATATTAATCTGTTTTGGTTGAGGATTCAACTATTTGGTTGGAAAATTCTACTATTTTGGTTGCATTTATCTTCTTTTTTTCATTTAAATTAAAATATTTCTTGGTTGAAAGTGGAACTATTTTGTTAAATTTTTTTTTGTTATTGATCTTTTCTGGTTAAAAAATCATGTTGGTTTTGATTGAGCATTCAACTATTTTGTTAAAAATTCGTTTTTTTTTCTTGAAATATCAAATATTAGATTTTTTGTTGAGAATTCCTCCTTTCCCCCCTATTTTCAAGAAACTTCCCTTTTTCCCCGATTTTTCGTTTAAATACAAACTGAGTTAATAGAATCCAATAATAACATCCAACTATTTATTGTTCAAAGTTAATTCTTTTTAATTCAAGTCTACTAATGTATTTTTGGTTATAATTCATATGTTTCATTAAAAATTATATTTTTTGGTTGGGCATTCTATTATTTTGCGGTAAATTCAACAATTTTGTTAAAAAGACATCTGTTTTTGGTTGAAAATTAACTTCTTTACTGAAAATTCGAATGTTTTGTAAAAAATTTGTCTTTTTCGCTTGAAAATTCAAAAACATGATTGAAATTGGTTTTTTCAAAACTTAAAAATCTTTCTTGGTTGAAAATTCAACTCTTTTCTTGAAAATTATATATTTTTTTGTTTGAAAATTCATTTCATTCATTTGTTTTGGTAGAAATTTAATCTTTTTTATTTCTTCAAAATGCTGTTTAAACTGTTTAGTCGCAAATAATTCTGTTTGATCTCGAAAATTCAACTGTTTTTTCAACTATCTATTTATTTATCATTAAAAAAAGGGTATGTAAGAAAAACAATAAATTACTTTTACGCATTGTAAAATTTACAAGGTAAAACATACATTTATTTTCGGGAAAAATTCGTTCTTTTGAACAGAAAAGTCATCTTTTTTGGTTGGAAGTTAATTTTTTAAAATCGAAATGTCTACTGTTATATTTATGGTTCAGAATTCATCTCTTATGGTTGAAAAATTTATTATTTTGTTGAAAATTCAAATATTTGGTTAAAAAGCCATCCTTGTTCATTGAAAATTTAACTGCTTTGTTATAAATTCTTTTTGAGTTAGAAATTCAACTATTTTGGTATAAAATTCAACTGTTTAGTTGAAAATAAACTTTTTTGTTGAAAATTCATATTATCGAGTTGCAAATTCAAGTGCTTTGTATAAAATTCAAGTGTTTTGTAAAAAATTGGTCTTTTTCGCTCAAAAATTCAACTGTTTGTTAAAAACTGAACTTTTTTGTTGACAATTTATACTTTGTGGTTCAAAATTCAACTCTTATGAAAAATTCTTCTTATTGGCTTGAAATATCCAAAATTTGATAGAAATTTCAACTATTTAGTTAAAAATTACATTTTTTGATAACAAAATTAACTGTTTTATTGAAAATTCAACTTTTTGTAAAGAATTTGTCTCTTTTCCTTGAAATTTCAACTGTTTGTTGTTGTTTATAAACAAATTTACTTTTTAGCTTGAAATCTCAACTTTTTGTGGAAAATTCGTCTTTTTGGGATGAAAATTAAACTATATTTGATGTAAAATACAATATATTTCGACTTGAACTCTTGGGAATATGGCACCTACACTAATATTATTAAAAAGAATTTATTTTCCTATTTTCGTGAAAAATCACCCTATTTCTCCTGTGTTGAGAAGATTTTCGGTTTTGAAGTCTGGAGTCCTTTTTTTCATCATTTTTTATATTTATGTTTTGCAGATCAATCCAGAACTTCTCAGTGGGCAGGTTTTATCGTTGACCGACAAAACTAAGTTAAAAATTGGCAAAGAGCGTTATACAGCAATTCATCGTGAGGTTAAAGGTGTTCTCACTTGTGTATTTAGCACCGAAAAAGGTTCAGCATCCCACAAAATTGGTAATTAAAACGGAATTACATGGCATTAAATCATTTTCAATTAGAAAAATTAAATTAACATTAAAAATCCTTCAAGTTGTAATGATTTTTATTTGAAATTCATCTTTAAATTTCACGAGATCTTCTATAGCCTATTAAAAAATGATCTTTATTGTTTCAGTAAATATTAAACCCACAGGGATGATTCAGTTGAGGCAGAAACTCACCACGATTCCAAAAACGAAACCAGAATGCACAAAGAAGACAAAAATACCCTTGCCACAAAATATCAGACACAGAGATCCATTTCACGGTGTAGTCAAAAAAGAAAATGATTGCATTGATGGCACGAATATTAAGATAGAAAAAGAATCAAGAACAGTGTCTGCACGGTAAAATGCATATTAAATAAGAAGTTCATTCATTAACAAACAAACAAACAGAAAGATGATCAAAGCGAATTCTGAGTTTTATTCACAATTCAGCTGAGATATTGTACAAAACTGTCCAAGTTTGATATATTTTATATTATTACTTTTCTTTGAATTTGATTTGAATCTTTGAAATAGTAGTTAAATTTATGTTTCAGTGATTGATAATTTAGTCGAACGAAAAAGTGAATTAACATTTATGTTCGAAGCTTTTTAAATAAAAAGATATTATGTTTAGATCGTGATTAATTTATTTGATTTAATTAAGAACTAATTAATTAGTAACACAATACTAATATTTCTATTGCCTTTAGAAATAGCATCATATGCAGCTAAGATAACATAATAAAAATATTAATTAAGAATAAAGAATTCTCAATCTGCGAAATGTGCCATCGGATCCTCTTCACGGGCTCTTTTAATTTTATAGGCTTCGGTCTCTTCAGCCGTGGGTTCTTTAACTTCATACATGCTGTGATAAGCTCTCTTCCTGTCTCCCAATTTCAACAACAATTCAGCTTCCTTCAACCTCTGTTCCTCCTTCTTCAGAGCTTCTTGCAATTTATCCGTCTCTTTGCCTTTCTTTTTGCTCCTCAACTTTTCCTTACGCCTCTTCTTTTTGTTCTTCTTCTTCTCCTTGTTAATCTTTCTCTCAGTTTTGGTCCTCCTATCCTCATCCGAAGAATCATCACTGCTGCTTGATGAGGAATCCTTTTCACTACTTTTGTCACTGGCTTTTTCAGCATCGTTCTCTTCCTTTTCCTCTTCTCTGATAGAAACTTGGGGAACTTCTTTGTCTTCAACAGCACTCGCCATCTCAGCCGCATGTTTCCCAGATTCTCCGGTACAGTAAGAATTCTTGATGAAAGCGTGACAACATTTGTAACCCCACTGTCCCGCTTGCCAATAAGATCCCCAAACGGATCTGTGATTATTTGGGAAAACGTCCTCTTCGTATTTTGAACGGATTACTGGACGTTCTTGACCTCTGAGAATTTTTCCGTCTCGCGAATAAACGACGTATTCTTCCGTCTGGGCCAATAGGAGAGGAGCAGGTGGAACATTGAGGTGTTCCTCGCCTCCGTAGGTTTTTATGATACTATCCCTAGCGTTATTTTTGAGTGCAACTTTATTTTTGTCGTACTCCTTTTTCAAAAGTTCGAGTTTCGTGGGCTCAGCTAATAGGTGGACGTCCAAACCACGGTGTGAAGCGTCCCATGCAAATATCTGGGCAGTTGCGTGCTCTTGAGTGTCTCCGGAAAAACGAGCGAAATTTTCACCTTGGTAATCCACCCTAAAAACAAGAAATTTTTTTTATCAGTTTCCTGTTCAGTATTGGGTAAGTTACTTCTTTTTGAGTAACTAATTACAGTAACGTTACGTAGAAAAAAAATGTAACTAGATACATTTACTAGATTTAAAATATTTAACGAAATTTTAAAAAGATTTCAATAATTTGAGGAAAAATTTTAAAGATTTAAGCATATCTCAGGAATCACAGCGCAAAATGAGCTCAAAAAAGGGGAAATAGGGTGATTTTCTCACGAAAAAGGGGAAAATAGGAGAAAGATTAAACGTTTATTTTCATATGTCGCAAAGAACAAACAATATTTTTGTACGAAATGTTCCATTTTTAAATAATTGCTAATGATTTTTGTTAATCTTCTTGGTTTAAAATTAATGTTGTTTGTTTAAAATTCATGGATTTTATTAAAAAGTCATCTCTTTTGGTAGATATTTCATGTTGTTTTTTTTGTGTTAAAAATTCAACTTTTTGCCTGAAAATTTATGTATTTTGTAGAGAATTCGTCTTTTTATCGTAAGAAATCCATTTTTTCAGTTAAAAATGCAACTGTTTGGTTGAAAATTATTCTGTTTTAGTTGAGAATTCAAATATTTTGTTGGCAAAATCAAACAGTTTTTTTATATTCAATTAAAGTTCATTTTTCTGGTTGAAGATTCATGATTTGAGTTAAAAATTGTTGTTTTTTTGGGATGAAAAATAATTTTTTATACGAAAATTTAAATATTTTGTTAAAACTTCATATCGCCGGGTTGAAAATTAATCTTTTTGGTTGAAAATTAATCTTTTTGACTAAAAATATACCTGTTTTCTAGAAAATTAACTTTTCTGGCTTAAAAATTCAACAATTTGTATAAGATTCAACTGTTTTGTAAAAAATTCCGTTTCTTTGAAATTAAACATTTTTTTGTAATGAATTTTCAACTATTCCATTATTGCTTGGAAATTTATATTTTTTTATTTAAAAATTCAACTATTTAGTTGAAAATATATGTAATTTGTTGAAAATTTGTCTTATTTTGTAGAAAATTAATTAATCTTCCTGCTTCTCAATTCAGCCATTTGGTAAGAAATGTATGAATTTTGTTGAAAATTCGTCTTCTTTGGTTAAATTTAACTGTTTTTAATTAAATTTTTTTTCGGTTGAACTATCAACTACTGCATTCATTGTTGCAATTCATCTGCTTGGTTGAAAGTTCAACTACTTTATTAAAAATTTATTTTTTGCGTTAAAAATTCATCACCTTAGTTGAAAATTGAAAAACCTTGCTGAAAATTCGTGTCTAGTTGGAAAATTATTTTAACTAAAAATCTAACTATTTGGTTGGAAATTAACTTTGTTCTTGAAAATTCCATTGTTTTGTAGAAAATTCGTTTTTTTTCTCGAAAATTCAACAATTTGGTATAAAATTCAACTGTTTTGTAAAAAATGTTGTTTATTTTTATTCAAAATGAAATTTAAACTACTCCATTTTTGGTTAAAAATTATTCTTCTTGGTTCAAAATTCAACTAATTGGTAAAAAATGGATGTATTTTGTTAATCTTCTTGGTTTAAAATTAATGGTTTTGGTTTAAAATGCATCGATTTTCATGTAGTTTTTTGGTTAAAAATGCAACTGTTTGGTTGAAAAGTAGTCATCTCTTTGTTTGAAAATTCATCTCTTTTTTAAAAATACGTTCAAATACGGACTAAATTAACAGAATCGAATAAGAAAATCCAACAACTTTTTCATTGAAAGTTAATTCTTTATAATTTAAGTCTACTAATGCATTTTTCGGGATAAAAATTCAACTATTTGTTTGAAAATTTACATTTTCGGGTTGAAAATTCAAGTGCTTTGTATAAAATCAAAGGGTTTTGTCAAAAAAATCGCCCTTTGGGCTTGAGATTTCAACAGTTTGGTAGAAATGTCAACTAGTTGGTTGGAAATTCAACTGTTTGGTAAAAAATGGACGTGTTCTGTTAAAAATTCATCTTGTTTGGTAAAAAAGTAATCTTCTTGGTTGAAAATTAATCTTTTCCGTTGAAAATTCAACTGTTTTGTAAAAAAATTAATCTTATTGGTTGAAAGTTCAACTATTTTGTAAAAAATTACGTTTTTTAAATCGCGAATTGATTTTTTAAATGAAATTTTAACTATTCCATTTCTTAGTTTTACAGAAATCTCATCTTTTTGGTTACAAATGCAACTGTTTGGTTGGAAATTAATCTGTTTTGGTTGAATATTCGACTATTTTGTTGGAAATTTGTCATTTTTGGTTCAATTAAACTGTTTTTTAATTAAAATAATAATATTTTCTTTGTGAAAATATCAAGTATTACATTTTTTTTTGAGAATTCAATTTTTTTTATTGTAAATTCAACTACTTGGTTGAAAGATCAATTACATTGTTCATTCACAAGAAGCAGTCAATCATCCAATGTTATTTTTTGAAGAACTCTAAATAAAATCACGAAAAAGTTGAGACAATTTTCCGAAAATAGGGAAAAGATTAAACATGTTACATTGTAAAATAATTTTTCAATTATTTCTGCCATTAAAGATTTATTTTTAAAAATTGGATTTACTTAGATCGTTGGAAATCCATCCAGAGTAATATAAAAAAGTCTGGGAAAAAATAAAATGAGGTAAATACACCATTTTTATATGTTTAACATCGTTCTCATAAATATTTCTTTCCAAGAATTTGTGGTCCGAAATCCAAAACAAGTAAAGAAAAAATTTTTGAAATCGGTTGATATCTTCTGTTCGCTTTCTTAAATTTACAATTTACAATTTTTTTTTAATTGAAAAAAACTTACCTTATTAAACATTTTTTGAAAATATATAAAAACATTATTTTTGGATTGATTCGAACCTAAAATTGCGTCAGCTTGAACCAAAGAAACATGTTATTATTTTTATTCATAGGAAACATTTTTTTCGTAGTGTTTATAAAGTTCCAAAATCGCAAAAAAGATATGAAATCCCAAAAATCCCAACACACGACAAACATTTTTTCCGAAAAAGCAAAATAAAAAAATGTTTCTTTGGTTCAAGCTGAATAAATTCCGGGTTCGACGTATTCAACTTTTTTTTTAATGTATGCTTCTGACTCAATTAAAAAAAAGCATGTTTTTGCACACTTTGAAAAAAATTCTAACTGAGCAAGAAATTTTTTTTGAATTTTCAACAAATAAGAAAATTTTTCGAAAAAAATAGTTGAATTGTTAAATTAAGAACATCAGTTTTTAACCAAAAATCTAATAGTTACATTTTCGTTTCAAAAAATTAATTTTCAATTGAAAAAACTGAATTTTCTCCCAAATTTTTTAATTTTCTAAGCCCGAAAGAAGATTTTTCTACAATGCAGTTGATTTTTCAACACGAAATTATGAATTTTCAATTAAAAAGTTAATTTTCAACCAAACATTAAAATTTTTAGTTAAAAACCTAGTTTTTAAAAAACAAAAACTTTATTTAAAGTGATGAATTTTTCACTAAAAAATGAATTTTTAACAAAGTAATTCAAAATTCGAACAGTTAGTTGAATTCTCCACCAAACTGTTGAATTTTCAAGAGAAAATTCAAATTTTCTACAAAACAGTTGAATCTTCAATCCGAAAACACGAATTTTCAACAAGAGTTGAGTTTTCAACCGAAATAGATTTTTTAGTAAATAGAGAAAAAGATTGCATTCAAAATATCGAATTTTAAGGCAAGAAGATTAATTTTCTACAAAAAAGAACGAATTTTTAAAAAATTACATAAATTTTTAACCAAATATTTGAATTTTCAAAATAAAAAAGATCAACTTTGAACCAAAAATGGAATTGCTACAGTATCATTTCAAGAAACTAATTTTCAAATAAAAAAACCAATTTTCTATCAAACTATTGAATTTTTGAACCAAAAAAAGAACTTTCTACAATACAGTTGAATTTTGAATTCAAAAATATGAGCTTTCAATACAAAAAATAATTTTCAATCAAAAATTGCAATTTACAGTTTAAGAAAATGAATTTTTAACAAAGTGGTTTGATTTTTAACCAAAGACATCTTTAAAAATTCCACGAAATTTTCGAGAGCTTTAAAGAGTTTTCAACAATTTCAATTGATTTGAATTATTTTAGGGTATTTTCTAAAATTCCGAGGAATTTTGAATAGATTTGAATAATTTGAAGGGATTTTAAAGATTTTAGATGATTAAAAAAAAATTTCAAGGAATTTTCGAGAGCATTAAAAAGTTTGAAAAGATTTCAAATGATTTGAATAATTTTAGGGTATTTTAAAAGATTCCGAGGAACTTTGAATAGATTTTAATAATTTTAAGGATTCCAAAGGATTTTAAACATTTAAGGTATTTATAAAAATTCCAAGTAAATTTCAAGAGTTTTAAAAAGCTTCAAAAAATGTCAATTGATTTGAATTATTTTAGTGTATTTTGAAAGATTCCAAGGAATTTTGAATAGATTTTAAGAATTTCGAGTAGTTTTAAAGATTTTAGAGTATATTTAAAAATTCCGAAAAATTTTCAAGAGCTTTAAAAAGTTTCAAAAGATTTCAAAGGGTTTGTATGATTTTAGGGTATTTCAAAAGATTCCAAAGAATTGTAAAATGATTTTAATAATTTGAAGGGACTCCAAAGGATTTTAAACATTTAAGGTATTTATACAAATTCCAAGTAATTTTCAAGAGTTTTAAAAAGTTTCAAAAAATTTCAATTAATATTAATTATTTTAGGGTATTTTAAAAGATTCCAAGGAATTTTGAAAAAATTTTAATAATTTGAAGGGATTTTAAAGATTTGAGAATATTTTTAAAAATGCCAAAGAATTTTCAAGAGCTCTAAGAAGTTTCAAAAATGTCAAAGGATTTTAATTATTTTAGGGTATTTTAAAAGATTCCAAAGAATTTTAAATTGATTATAATTTTGAAGGGATTTTAAGGATTAATAGACTATTTTAAAAAAATTCAAGGAATTTTCGAAAGCTTTAAAAAGTTTCAAAAAATTGCAATCGATTTGAATTATTTTAGTGTAATTTAAAAGATTTCAAGGAATTTGGAACAGATTTTAAGAATTTCGAGTAATTTTAAAGATTTTAGAGTATATTTAAAAATTCCAAAAAATTTTCAAGAGCTTTAAAAAGTTTCAAAAGGTTTCAAAGGGTTTGTATAATTGTAGGGTATTTCAAAAGATTCCAAAGAATTGTAAAATGATTTTAATAATTTGAAGGGACTCCAAAGGATTTTAAACATTTAAGGTATTTATAAAAATTCCAAGTAATTTTCAAAAGTTTTAAAAAGTTTCAAAAAATTTCAATTAATTTAAATTATTTTAGGGTATTTTAAAACATTCCAAGGAATTTTGAACAAATTTTAATAATTTGAAGGGAGTTTAAAGATTTGAGAATATTTTTAAAAATTCCAAAGAATTTTCAAGAGCTTTAAAATGTTTCAAAAATTTCAAAGGATTTTAACTATTTTAGGGTATTTTAAAAGATTCCAAATAATTTTAAATTGATTATAATTTTGAAGGGATTTTCAGGATTAATAGACTATTTAATAAAACTTCAAGGAATTTTCGAAAGCTTTAAAGTTTTAAAAGGTTTCAAATGATTTTAATTGTTTTAGGGTATTTTAAAAGATTCCAAGGAATTTAAAATACATTTTAATAATTTGAAGGGATTTTAAAGATTTGAGAATATTTTTTAAAATTCCAAAAAATTTTAAGAGCTTTAAAATGTTTCAAAAATTTCAAACGATTTAAATTATATCAGAGTATTTAAAAAGATTCCAAGGAATTTTAAATAAATTTTAACAATTTAAAGGGATTTTCAAGATTTGAAAGTATTTAAAAAAATTTTCAAGGAATTTGCGAGAGCTGAAAAAAGTTGCAAGTTATTTATGAATATTTTAAAGGATTTGAAATATTTTCGGGTATTTTGAAAGATTCCGTAAACTTTTTAATACATTTCAATAACTTGAAGGGATTTCAGAGGATTTTTTCCCATGAAACTTTGTAAAGCTCTTGAAAATTACTTAAAATTTTCATAAATACCCTAAATGCTTAAAATCCTTTGGAATCCCTTCACATTGTTAAAATATGTTTAAACTTCCTTGGAATCTTTTAAAGTGCCCTAAAATTATTCAAATCCTTTGAAATCTTTTGAGACTTTTTAAAGCATTCGAAAATTCTTTGGATTTTTTTTAAATGCTCTAAAATCTTTCAAATAATTCAAGATTATTAATATCTATTAAAAATGTATTACAATATTTTAGAATACTCTAAAATATTTCAAATAATTTGAAATCTTTTCAAACTTTTTAACGGTCTTTAAAATTCCTGGAAAGTTTTAAAAATATTCTAGAATCTTTTAAATTCCGTCAAAATATTGAAATCTATAAAAATTTTTTTTGAATATTTTGAGATACCCTTAAATATCACAAAAGAATTCAAGGAAATTCAAAAGTAGGTAAAGATCTGAAGTCAATAATGGTTAACTCACGGGTTAAATTATTGAAAGAAAAGTGAAAAATTTCATTTCAAATCAGGCAAAATTTCAAGAAAAGTGTCAGAATACAGGAATCCGTATTTCATAGTTTGATCAACATATTTTTTAAAAATTTGCTACAAACATTCGAAGATTACTTGTGAATTCTCAAAAATTGACAGAAAGTTTTTTCAAAACGCAGCATTTTCCGAACGTCCGTAGGTATTCGGGATTTTCTTTTTTTATCCGATGTGGGAATTCTTTCTCATTCAATTGATTGCAAAAAATTTAAAAATAACAAAATGACGTCCGTTTTTCTAAAATTCTTGAAAGTGGATTATGTCAAAAACTTTTAATTTTTTTAAGAAGTAGCTGGCAATTTGTAATGCATATCTCGTGAGGTTCATTTTTGGTAAACCACAACTTCACAACTAACTTCACATTGAAAAAAAATATATCAGGAAAAATAGAATTTTTGCATTTTTCTCGGAAACAACGAAAAGCACAGAAAAATGTTCAGATAAAAATTGAAACAGCCAGAAAAGTTCTACAAAAACATCTCGTACTTTTTTGTGATATTTTTCGTCGCTTACGAAAAATAAATAAAAAACGCAGACGGATGATTTTAAATTCCTTGTTTAGATCTGAATTATAAAATTTTTTTTCGAAAATTCTCAGATTGAATTCAGAATTATCATTCTCTTTAAAAATTCCTTGAACTTTTGGCGAATTCCCTTTTCAAATTCAGAATTACAAATATATCTTCCAAAATCCCCTGTTTCAAATCATAATTATGGTTTTAACATTTTTATTTTAAAATGTAAATCTTTCGAAGGACGTTTCAAGACTAAAACAAAAAAATACATCATTCCTTTTTTTTTTTTTTAAAGTCGACTTTCATGTTTAATAGAAGAAAAGTAAGAAGAAACCTAAACCACATGTTCAGAATTTTACAGGAGACAAAAAACGTCCTCAAAAATAGAATTTATTATTTAAATAGAATCAGAAAGTACTTTTGAGATAAATCAGTGCTGAATTGAACCATAAGAAGTTTTAGAAAATGTTATTAGGTTTCGAAAAAATTGAGGCAGAAAGTTTTTTTTTGCTCGGTGAACACGATTTTTCAACTTTGGACACTAATAGAAAATCCAATTTTCAATTTAAAAAAGAAGTAAAAATTTTACTTTTTAGCTATTGAGTTGGTGACTAGATACAAAAAAAGTTTGATTAAAAAACAGTATTGAGTTTTGAGAAAATTGAAGGTTTTTTTTCGCTCGAGGGGCACGTTTTCTCAAATTTTGAAGGTGATGAAAAAATCCAGTTTTTAATTTAAAAAAAAAGGAATTTGATTTTTAGCTATTGAGTTGCTGAATCGATGCAGAAAAAAGTTGGACAAAAATATAGTACTAGATTTCGAGAAAATAAAGGGGACTTTATCGTTGAAGGTGCAGGTTTGGAAGTGATCAAAAAACTTTGGACGATGATGAAAAATCGAATTTTCAATTTGGAAAAAGTGAGATTATAAAAAAGTCGTTTCGGCAGGATCTGTATTAGAATTTTTTTTGATTTTTTGAGCCAATAGTATATATAGTAACTTAGACAAAAAAATATTTATAAGCTTACTCTCTGTCGGTTCCAGCGTAGGGATTATCTCTCATAGATCTGGTTTTGGGATCATAGTAAGCCGAATTGGGGTCCAGATTACGGAGGTATTTTGCTGTATCTTCTCGTATCCTCAAGTTCCTCACAGTAATTCTTTGTTTGGAGTCGACTTTGGTACCAGGCATGTCGACTTCATCGACGTATTTGTCCTCATCTTTGTCCGAATCCTGTTCACTGACTTCTCCCTCGTTCAACTTCTTCGCTCGCATTTCCTTTTTCGCTTCCTCGACTTTATGATACTCCTCGACGATCTCTCGATGTTCTGCCGGATCATATCCAGCCCATCTGTCTCGTTTCGCGTCATAATCCAGGTCAAGATGAGGCTGCTTTACATCATCAGGGGCAATATTAGTTTGCGAGTATTTCGCGAGAACCTTCCTCTGTTTCTCAAAACAATCCTTGCGTTTGTGACCCATCGCACCACAATTTTCACAAGCACCTTTGCGAAATCTGGTGGCTCGAGTTGCCTGGGTTCCTCGGATGTACCACTCGTCGATGCGACTGAATTCTTTCTGCTTTTCTGGCTGGGGTCTCTGATGCTTCAATGTCGGGCCCTGTTGTGCAAAAGAATTCGGATTTAGGTCATGATTTTGAATCGGAAATCAAACTTCAGTAGATAATAAGGGGCCGTACTTAAATTACGTAACGGATTATAGGCCCTCTCTGAGACCCCCCTCCCTCCTGTAACAAACTGTAAAAAAATATTTCTCCCCCCCCCCCACTCTTTCTGTACGTAATTTTTAGTTTCTAGAACTGCTTTACTAGTTTTTGTTAGTAGAATTAGGCAGGGTGTCCGAGAACTTCATTTTCAAAATTCCCTTATCTTTCCTTGTTTAATTAATAATTAATAATCATTAATATTCAAATACCTGCATTATAATCTTGAAATACTTTTAACATAGAATCTTTTTGGATTATGAGATTATTGAGATTATTTATATTACGATATTTAAGTAAAAAAAAAAGTATTTCAGATAGAAATTTGAAATTTTCAAATTTATTAATTTATTTTAAACAAAAAAATGTACTTTCTACTATAAAAGATTTTACCTAAATCGTTGAACCTTCAAGCCAATAGACGAATTTTCTCTACAAAAATTGAATTTACAAACAAAAAATATGACTTCAGCAAAAAATTATTTTCCCACGAAACTGATGCATTTTTACCAACCAAAAATGAAATTTTGAACCAAGAAAATTATTTTTTCACCAAAAAGGAGAATTTTCAACTAAAACAGATCAATCTTCAAAAGCTGGAAGAAATACATTTTCAGTTAAAAATTTAATTTAAAAAAAACTATTCCACTAAACAGTTAAATTTTAAGCCAAAGACGTAAGCCTTTAATCTAAAAATTAAATTTTTAACAATGTAGTTTAACTTTTACCCAAGTAGTTGGATTCTTAATTTGAAAAGATTAATTTTCAACAAAATAGTTCAACTTTCAACTAGAAAAAAAAGGTTTCTTAACAAAGTTCAATTTTCTGTTAAAAAAGATTTAGTTGACTTTTTATGATCAAAATATGCATTTTTAAATAAGAAATAAGTTTCTACGACAAAAATTCAATTTTTAATCCAAAAAGACGAATTTTCACCCAGAAAGGATGACTTTTTAACAAAATTGTCGAATTCTCTACTCAATAGTTGCATTTTTATCCAAAGAAGATGACATTTCTTTTCAAGCAGATGAATTTTTATCTAAAAAGAAAACAAATTAAAGAGAAAGTAGTTGATTTTCATTCAGAAAAGATTCCAGTTGGCTTTTCAAAATCCTAATATGAATTTTTTAACGAAAAATAAGTTTTGACGAACAAAATGGAATTTTTCATCCAAAAAGACGATTTTTTCAACTAAAAGGGATACATTTTTAACGGAATAGTTTAATTCATTACCAAATAGTGGAATTTCTATCCAAGAAAGATGAAAATTGTATTAAGCAGATGAATTTTTAATAAAAAGAGAATAATTTTTTTTTTAAGTTGAACTTTCATCCAGAAAAGCTTTCAGTTCATTTTTTTTTCACCGTTGTATTTTTATCCATGAGATAAATAAAATTTCTCTTGAAACAGATAAATTTTTAAATTGAACCAAAAAGTACATTTTCTACAAAATATTTAAATTTTCAACAGATGAATTTTTAATTAGTAAAAAAAAATTTCAAAAAAATTGTTGAATTTTCATCGAGAAAAGATTTCAGTTCTCTTTTCAACACCGAAATGTTGAATTTAACCAAAAAGTGAATTTTCTACAAAATAGTTATATTTTCAATAAAACAGCAGAATTTTCAACCAAAAAATATGACTATTCAACAAAATTGTTGAATTTTATACCAAACAGTTGCATTTTGGAATAAGAAAGACAAATTTTCAAAAAAGAGTTGAATTTCCAACCGAACAGTTGTACTTTTATTCGAGAAAAATGAAATATTTCTTTTAAAACAGATGGAATAAAAAGAAAACATAAAAAATAGTTAAATTTTCATTCAAAGAAGATTCCACTTCACTTTCCAATACCAAAATAAGAATTGTAAACTATAAGTTAATTTTCTGCTGAATAATAGAATTCTTAACCAAAAAGTATGACTTTTTAACAAGATTGTTAACTTCCCAAAAAAACAGTTGCATTTTTGTCCAAGAAAAATGAAAGTTTTACTAAAATAGATGAATTTTTAAATCAAGAAGACAAATTTTCAAAAAAGAGTTGAATTTTACAAAATACAAATTTTAAACAAAAAGTAAATGTTTAATTTAATTTTAATATAGTTGAATTTTCAACAAAACAGTTGCATTATTGTCCAAGAAAGATGCAATATTTCTACTGAAAAAATATGAACTTTTAAATTAAAAAGAACAATTTTCAGAAAAAATATGTTTCATCATCAGTTCTTTGAAAGTTGAAGAAATAAAAATTGGTTCGTCACATTCCAGGGTGGCCGAAAAACTACATTTTAAAAACTCCCTGACTTTTCCCTGACCAGTTATTCATTTTACCTAAGACTTAATTTTCAAAGACCAGCATTTCAATCTTGCGACATTTTTAACATACAATCTTTCATAAACGTAATAAAACAATTTCAGATTGAAATTTTTAATTTATTTACTTATTCAAATAAAAAAACGATGATTTTTCTACAATGAAAAATGAATTTTCAATCCAAGAAGACGAATTTTCAACAAAACAGTTGAATTTTCGATTAAAAAAAAGGAATTTTTAACAAAATAGTTCAATGTTCAACAAAATAGTAGAATTTTCAAGAAATTGTTGAACTTCCAACTTGAAAATGGAAGTTCAACCAAATAATCAAATTAAAAAAAAAGATTAAACATAACCAAAAACATTAGCATTTTTAACTAAATAATTTACTTTTTTAGATGATGGTTGAATTTCCAACAAAAAATATGATTTTTCTGTTCAAATAGATGAATGTCCAACAAAACAGTTGAGTTTTCGACCAAAAACGATGAATTTCTAACAAAATACTTGAATTTTCAGCAAAATTGTGAAATTTTTAATAAAATACTTGAACTTTCTGTCCGCAAAGATGAATTTTCAACCAAATAGTAGAATTTTCAAACAGAAAGGATAAAAGTTTGACCAATAATAGTTGCATTTTTAACCAAATATAGTTCAATTTTCAACAGCAACAAAATTGATTTTTAATCTAATAGTTATATTTACAACCAAATATTTGAGCTCAGAAATAAAAAAGATGAATTTTCCACAAAATAGTTGAACTTTTAACCAAATTGTTAAATTTTCAACAGTTGATATTTCAAAAAAAAAAGTATGCCAACAAAATAGTTAAATTTCTTACAAAAAGGTTGAAATTTTACCAAAATAATTATATTTTCAACATAATAATTCAAAAAATCATAGTTCTATAGTTGAATTTTCACAAGTTTCTATCAAAAATGATGAAATGTAAAACCAAAAAATGAATTTTTAATCCAGAAGATTAATTTTCTACCAAACAGATAAATTTCAACTAAAATAATGAATTTTCCAACCAAAAAGACGACTTTACAACAAATTATAATTTTTCAGTTAGGAAAGAAAAAAAATTACCCAAATTGTTTAGATTTCAAGACAAAAGACGAATTTTCTGTAGAACAGTTGAATTTTCAACCCAAAAATATAAATTTTCAACAAAAAAAGACGAAACTACAATAGTTAAATTTTCAGATAAAAAAAATAATTTCCAACAATAACAAAAAACGAATTTTAAACTAAATTTCAGAATTTTTAACTAAAATGATGAATTTTCAACAAAAATATAATTTTTTTTTAACAAAGTGGTTCAACCTTCAACCAAGTAGTTCAATTTTCAACCAAAAGAGATGAATTTTCAACGAATAATGTAACAGTATATATTTTAAACGAAAAAGATTTGAATTTTGAATGAAAAATAATTGAATTCGACCAGCCAACTGCATTTTTATCGAAAAAAGATTCAATTTCTACTAGAACGGATG
>CAKNXH010061366.1:28416-49247 GCA_932178445.1 Andricus quercusramuli
TCTATTAAAAATCCATTTTTGTCGTTGAAAATTAAATTATTTTGTTCCAAATTAGTTCTTTTTTATAGATAATTAATAGCCTAAAAATTTAAATATTACATTGTTGGTAAAAACTTCACCTTGTTCAGCTGAACATTCAGCTGTTTGGTTGAAATTTAAACCATTATTATTAAAAACACATTTTTTGTTTGTTGACAATTAAACTATTTTATTTAAAATTCGCTTTTTTCTTGATAATTAATGAACTAGAAATTCAACTATCCCATTGTTCGTTAAAAATTCATCGTTTTTAGTTGAAAATTCAACTATTTGGTTGAAAATCAAACTACTTTATTAACAATTCATTTTTGTTGTTGTTGAAAATTGAAATTTTCTGTTCGAAATTTCTTTTTTTTCTGAAAATTAACTAACTAAAAATTTAACTATCCCATTCTTAGTTCAAAATTAATCTTTTTAGTGGGAAATTCAACTGTTTGGTTGAAAATTGAATTAGTCTATCAAAAATCCATTTTTGTCGTTGAAAATTAAATTATTTTGTTCTAAATTAGTTCTTTTTTATAGATAATTAATAGCCTAAAAATGTAACTATCCCATTGTTCGTTAAAAATTCATCGTTTTTAGTTGAAAATCCAACTATTTGATTGAAAATCAAACTACTTTATTAACAATTCATTTTTGATGTTCTTGAAAATTGAACTTTTTTGTTCGAAATTTCTTTTTTTCTCAAAATTAACTAACTAAAAATTTAACTATCCCATTGTTAGTTCAAAATTAATATTTTTAGTTGAAAATTCAACTGTTTGGTTGAAAATGTAATTAGTTTATTAAAAATTATTTTCTTTGTCGAAAATTAAATTATTATGTTCTAAATTAGTTCTCTTTTATTGATAATTAATTGCCTGAAAATTTAACTATCCCATTGTTGGTTAACACTTCAATTTCTTCAGCAGAAAATTTAGCTGTTTGGTTGAAATTTGAACCATTATTGGAAACTAAATTTTTTGTTTGTTGGAAATTAAATCAATCTGTTCAAAATTAGCTTTTTTTCTTGAAAATTAATTAACTAGAATTTCAACTATCCCATTGTTCTTTAAAAATTCATCGTTTTTAGTTAAAAATTTAACTATTAGCTTGAAAATTAAACTACTTTATTAAAATTTTTTTTTTTTTGTTGTTGAAAATTGAACAGTTTTGTTCAAAATCCCTTTTTTTTCCTTAAAATCAACTGACTAGAAATTGAACTATCCCATTGTTGGTTAAAATTTCATATTTTTCAGTTGAAAATTTAACTGCTTGGTTGAAAATTAAACTACTTTATTGAAAATACATTTTTTGTTCTGGAAAATGTAACTATTCTGCTGAAAATTTGTTTGATTTAAATTTAAATTAATTTCTTAACTGAAAATTTACGTATCCCATTGTGGGTTTAAAATTGATCTTTTTTAGTTGAAAATTCTTGTATTTAGTTCAAAACCTGTTTTTTTTCTTGGTTTAAAATTAATCATTTTTAGTTGCAAAATCAACTATTTGGTTAAAAATTCATCTATTTTGTTGAAAATTTGACTTTGCCAGTAGAAAATTAATATCTTGGTTAAAAATTAATCTTTTAAGTTTGAAAAATCAATTATTTAGTTGAAAATTGAACAATTTTGTCAAAAATTCGTTTTTGTTTGAATAAAAATCATTTTTTTATCTGAAAATTTGAGTAATCCATTTTTTTTAAATTTATCCTTTTCAATTGAAAATTTATGTATTTTGTTGCAAATTTGTCTTTTTGTGTAGAAAATTATTTTTCTGGGTTGAAAACTTAACTATTTCGTTGAAAAGTGATTTTTTGATGAAAATTAATTTTTTCAACTGAAATTTAACTGTCTTATCGTTGGTTGAAAATTTTAACTTTTTAGTTGAAAATTCATGTATTTTGTTGAAAAGTCCTCCTTTTCGGTAAAAAATTAATTTTTATGGTTGAAAATATTAATGTTTTAGGTTGAAAAATCAAATATTTTATTGAAATTTGAACTATTTTCTTAAAAAATTGTTTTGTTTACATGAAAATTAGTTTCCCAATTAAAATTGAACCATTCCATTTTTGGTTGAAAATTGATTTTTTTAATTCAAAATTCATATATTTTATTGAAAATTTGTCTTTTTGGATAGAAGATCAATCTTCTTGGTTCAAAATTTATCTTTTTAAAGGAAAATTTATTTTTTTGTCAATTTGACTATTTGATTGTAAATTCGTTTCAGTTAAGAAATTTATTTTCTACTGGGTTTAAAATTTAACTACATCGTTGAAAAATCATTTTTTTTGTAAAATTAATTTTTTAAACTGAAAATTTAACTGCCCCGTTTTTAGTTCAAAAATGATCTTTTTTATTTGAAAATTGACCAATTTGATAAGGCATTAATTTTTTTAAGTAAATTTAACTATATCATGGGAAATTAATTTAATTTTTTTAATTAATGTTTTAACGTAAAAATTCGACTACATTCAACTATATCGTTAGAAAATCGTTTTTTTTGTTAACAATAATTTTTTAAATTGAAAATTTGAACATTTAATTTTTGGTTGAAAATTCATATAAGTGCTTTGTTCAGAATTCGACTTTTTGGTAGAAAATTCATCTGTTTGGTTGAAAAATTAACTGATTGGTTGAAAATTTAACTAGTTTTGTGATTTTTTTTACGTTTGATTGAAAATTAATTTTTTTTGTAACTCAAAATTTGACTATTCCATTCTTAGTTGAAAATTACTCCAAACTTGTTTTATAAATAAACTATAAACTTTTATTATTAATTTGTATAAAAAAGGCAAATTTTCATTTATCCAATTTAAATTTTCGCGGACTTTGGCTATAGGAGCTAGCGCTATCTGGCGGCAAGTAATCTTGTGGACGTTTCGAGAAAAATCTTACCGATTGCGTAAACTGAGAAACGAATGCATGCCCAAATTGTTATTTTAGTAAACAACCTAGCCGTCAAACTCCTCAAAAATATTCTCCAATGTTTTCTACTTTTACGTGAAATTACTAACATTTAAGACAAAAGGTGAGCCTTCACACATTATTCTATTAAATTTGGCGACCAACAAATTTTTAACTTAATTTTTTTACTATTCAATCTACTGATTCAGTCAGTTTTCCAATTTGAGGTTAGGATTGTGATTTTCACATTTTGTAAAAATTTCGTTATCTTGTAGACTTTTAATTTTAATTAATAATTAGACTAATTGAAGGGTGGATATGCAAAAGGAGTAAGGTACCAAATTTTCAAAATCAGGGTTATTTGTTGAAAAAAACAGCAAATTTCGAATAAACATTCTCGCCAAAGGATTTTTGGGGGGACGCATTGTTAAAAGTGAAAACAAATTTTTCCTTCATTATCCTGAATTAATCACTTTCTTAAAATAATTGAATAGAGTGTAATAGTATTTTGTCTTCATCCGGATGAAACTTTTTTTGCTTTCGAAAACCATGAAATGAAAATTTGATTTCTTGTATGAAACATGAAAACCGAGAAACGCGAAAATAATTGATTAGAGCAGAAAACAGACCTCGGATTAACAATAGCATTAACACTATTTTACACTTTTTGTTAAAACAATGACACTTTTTTCCACTATTTCAAAAAAAAGTTACACTAAAGACAATATTTTCCAATAAGAAAGATCAGTTTTTAATCAAAAAGATCAATTTTCAAGAAAATACATAAAATTTTCACCAAGTAGTTGAACTTTCAACCAAGAAGATTGATTTGTCTACTAAAAATGCAAATTTTCAACTAAATACATACAATTTTAACCAAATAATTTCAAATTTTCAACCAGAAAGATTAATTTTTAAGAAGATACTTAAACTTTCAACCAAATAGTGAATAGTGTTCTAAAGAGTTTAAGTGCTCGGAAAAATTCTCATGAGTATGAGAATATGCCCGAGAATATGCTCGATCTTTATGTGCTTTGAGAATTTAATGAGAATTTATGAGCATTTTGAACTAGGATTCAAAAAAATCGTATTTTCTACTTTTATTAATAATTATTACATTATTTAAATTTAGCGGGAAAATTCATCGCTTCAAATTGGAAAGGGTGCTAAATTTAAATGATAAAAGAAGTCAAAGTAATAGAAAAAATATTATTAGCATTAAACCGTGCCTTACTCGCAGGTTTGCTACAATATCCCAATTTTTAAATTCTTCCAGTAAAAAACCAACCACACACCTAGAAGATTAATAATATCGATGCAAAATAAATGTTGTTTCTAAATATATTCAAAACACTTTTTAGTTGTGTAATTTTGAATTTTCATCTAAAGAAAAAAATTAATTTTCAACTAAGATTAGAATAGTTAAAATGTCAGAAAAATAAATGTTCAGCCACAAAAAAAGAAGGAATTTTCAAACAAAAAGATGGATTCTCAACAAAATAATGTAATATTTAGATTTGCAGTTAGAAAAGTAAATTAGAAAAAGACACGAGTTTTCAGCAAAGTTAATTAATTTTCAACAAAAAGTATAACATTTTAATCGAAAATGGAATAGTTATATCTTCAGTTCAAATCAGTTAAAAAATTAATTTTCAACTAAAACGAAACAAGTTTTCAACCAAAGAAATTATTTTTTAATCACAATGATGAATTTTCAACCAAAAATATTAAATTTCGTTCAAACAGTGGATTTTTCAATCCAAAAGATGAATTTTCTATCAACAAAAAAAACCAATTTTCAACTGAACATTGTTTTTTTCAATGAAAGAAATGAATTCTTAACAAAAAATATAATAGTTTAATTTTCTTACGAGATAGATTACATTTCTATCCAAAAGATCAATTTTCCACAAAAAATGGAATAGTTAAAGTGAATTTTCAACTAAAGTGATGAATCTTTAACCAACCAGAATTTAATTTTCAACCAAATACATGAATTTCAAACTGAAAAAATAAATTTTCTAGAAAAAAAAGAGTAATTTTCAGTTAGTAAAATAAATTTCCAATAAAAAAAGGCATTGCTTCAAATCGGAAAGAATGATATATTTAAATGATAACAGAAGTCAAAGTAATAGAAACCATGTTATTCGCATTAAACAGTGCCTTATTCAGGGTTGCTACAATATCTCAATTCCTTAATTCATCTGCGATATATTTTAAACACTTTTTAGTTGTGTTTTCAAGTCAAGAAGATAAATATTCAACCAAAGAAATGAATTTTTAATTAAAATGATGACTCTTCAACCAAAAAACACTCATTTTCAACAAAGTTTATGAATTTCCATCTAAAAAAAATCAATTTTCAACCAAGATTATAATAGTTGAAATGGCAGAAAAATGAATGTTCGACCAAAAAAAAAAAAAACGAATTTTCAACAAAAAAATATTTTTTTTCTTAACAAGCAAATGATTTTTCAAGAAAATAATTCAATTTTAAACTAAAAAAGCTAAATTTACAACAAAAAAATATATTTCAATTTGCAGTTAGAAAAGTAAATTGAACCAAAACGAGTTTTCAGCAAAATTAATTAATTTTCAACTAAAAATATAAATTTTCAAGCGAAAATGGAATAGCTATATCTTCAGTTAAAAAAAATTAATTTTCAAATAAAAAGAAACGAATTTTCAACCAAAGAAAGTATTTTTTAATAACTATGATGAATTTTTAACCAATTTTCTACTGAATAGATAATTTTTTAACGAAAAACATTACATTTCTATAAAAAAAGTAAATTTTTCACAAAAAATGTAATAGTTAAGGTGAGTTTTTAACTAAAATGATGAATCTTCAACTACAAAAATTTAGTTTTCAACCAAATACATGCATTTCAAACTAAAAAGATAAATTTTCTATCATAAACCGAAGAAATTAATCTTGAAACAAAAAGATGAAATTTGAACTAATGAGTGTCTTCTTTCTTTCACAAAAAAAGACGGATTTTCAACAAATAGTTAAATTTTCACCGAAAACAAATAAATTTTCAAATAAAAATAGAATAATTCAATTTTCAGGGAAAAAATTAATTGTTTATAAAATTAATGTAAATTTTCATCGATATAGTATAATTTTCGACCAAGAAGATCAATTTTCAAATTTCCAACCAAAAGGATCAATTAGTCACCAAGAAGATTGAATATTTGAATTTTAAACCAGATATTTGAATTGTCAACTTAAGATAGATTTTGAACCAAAGATGTACGAGTTAAATTTTCAGTTAAAAAAATTCTCATCTATAAAACATTATTGTCAACAAAGAATTAAATTTTGAACAAAAGAAGGTGGTTTCAACTAAAATGATGAAACATCAACCAAATAAATGAAATTTTAACAAAGTAGTTTAAATCCCTAAACAAAATAGAATAATTTTCCACCAAATATTTGCCATTTTCAATCATAATAATAAAATTAATTTCAACTTTAATTTATCGAAAATTCCCTAACTCCTTCAGAGTTTCCCTGACATTCCCTGACTTTCTGGAATTACCTGACCTGTAGCAGACTCTGTAATTTACAAAAAGTATATGTTTATTCCACTCAAGACTGTTTTCATAAAAATATAAGTATTAAGTGTGATATATATTTGTTTAAACAATAAATGCTTTAAATTCTCTGTAATGCTCTATAAATTCTCTGTTCGAGCTTAAATGCTGAGCATATTCTCAAGAGCATTTGCTCAACGTAAATTCTTGAGCATTTAAGAACTCTAATAGTGAACTTCTAACCAAGAAGATTAATTTATCACCAAAATAATGCGAAGTTCCAATATAATACTTACAAATTAAACAAATAGTTTCAAATTTTCAACCAAAAAGATGAATTTTCAAGAAAGTACATAAAATTTTCACCAAATAGTTGAAATTTCAACCAAGAAGACTAATTTTTTACCAAAAATGCAAATTTTTAATAAAATACACAGCATTTTAGCCAAATAGTTTCAAATTTTCAACCCAGAAGATTAGTTTTCTAGCAAAACAAACGAATTTTTAACAAATTCCACACATTTCCAAATATGTACGTTGAACTATAGATGTGGTGTTAGTCAACATTTTATTTGTTTAATTTTTTGTTCATTTTTTTGCAGTTTATAAATTTTACGATTTTTAAGCAAAAGTGTATTAGTTAAATTTTCATTGAGTGGAATTAATTTTCAATTAAAAAAAAATACTAATTTTCCACAAAACACTTTACATTTGTACCGCATAGTTTAATTTTATATCAAATTGTTGAATTTTCAAGCAAAAACGACGAATGTTCTATAAAAAAGTTGATTTAAAAAAAAAATAGTTGAATTTTCAGATAAAAAATTATTTAAAAAAAAATTTCAACTAAAATTTTGAATGTTCAACCAAAAAAATGACAAAAAAATTAATTTTCTACCAGAAAAAACGAATTTTTAAGAAATTATATAAAGTTACAACCAAATAGTTGAATTTTATACAAAATGTTTTTAAATTTTAAAACAAAAAGACGAATTTTCTATAAAACAGTTATATTTTTAACTCGCGAGTATACATTTTCAACAAAAAAGTTAATTCACATCAAATCAGTTGAATTTTCAATATAAAATAGTTAAATTGTCCATTTAAAAATTAATGTTTTAATGATAAGAAAAACGAATTTTCAAATAGAATTATGAATTTTCAACCAAAAAAATTAACTTTCAACGAAGGAGTTGATTTTTCAACCTAAGAAGATGGATTTTTAACGAAAAATGTCATATTTGATATTTCAACAAAAAAAGGGTTTGAATGAAAACTAAAAAACTGTTGGATTTAACCAAGAGTCGAATGATCAACAAAATACTTATAAAAATTGACTTTTTTTACCAAAGAATCGAATTTTCTACAAAATACATAAACTTGTAACCAAATGGTTGGAATTTCGATCAAGAAGATTAATTTTCTACCAAAAAAGACGAATTCTTAACAAATTACGTATATTTTCAAATAAATACTTTGAATAATGGATGAGCTCTTAGTCCGAATTTTAGCTGATTATTTGTTGGTTTATATTTTTTTATTAAAAATTTGTTTAAACCAAATATGTAGTTGAATTTTCAAATAAAAAAAGATAAATATTTAACCAAAAAATAGAGGAGTTAAATTTTCATTCAGACAAAAAGACGAATTTTCTATTGAACAGTGTAATTTTCGATAAAAAAGTCCAATTTTCAGTTTTAAAAAATTACTTTTTTACAAAAAAAAAAAAATGAATTTTCAGCTAAAGTTAATTATATTAGTACAAATATTCGACCAAGGATTTGAAGTTTCAACCTAAAAATATGAATTGTAGACGAGAAATGTAATAGTTGATATTTGAAAAAAAAATGTAATGCAAATAAAAAACAGTTGGATTCAACCAACCAAGATGAATTTTTAACAAAATTCTTGATTTTTAATTAAAAAAAAAATTGATTTTGTAACAAAAAAGACGAATTTTTAACCAAATAGGTAAATTTTCTAACCCAATTGTTGAGTTTCTAAGCCGAAACTACGAATTTTCTAAAAAAACAGTTGAATTTTCAATCCGCAACTGTGATTTTTCAACAAAAAATTAATTTTAAATCGAAAGAGATTAATTTTTAACCAGGTAGTTGTATTTTTAATAAAAACGGTGACATTTGTACAGCATGAAAAGAAAAAGTCAATAAAATTGTTCATTTGAGAGAAATGAGATATTTAAAAGTTTCGAAAAGATACATGAATTATTTTTAAACTTAAAAAGATTTCAAACAATTGAAAACAATCTGTATATTTTTTAACCAAAATTTGTTTTAATTATGCAGAATTAAAAAAAAAATTAGAAAAAATTTGAATAATTAAAGAATATGTTTAGATTAAAAAAAAATTCTAACAATAATTACAAATTTGACAAGATTTAAAAAAACTTAAAACAAAATGTAGATTTTAGAAGATTTTTAAGTTTCTTAAAGACTTTGAAAGGTTTCAAGTTGATACAAAAATTTTCATAAGATTCTTGGTAATATTTAAAGTGATTGTCAATTTTTTGTTAATTAATTCAAAAAAAGAAAATTGAAAAAGGTTGTAAAAAATTACCAAAGATTTCCAAAATTTTCGAAAACATCCGGAAGATCTTCAGACAATTTTGGGAATAATTAGAATTAGTTGACAAGATATTTATGAAGCTTTAAAGAGATTACAAATATCTTAAAAGTTTGAAAGATTTCCGAAAATTTAGAAAATATTTTTCCTCAGCGTCAAGAAGTCCTAAATATCCTTTAAAATGACTTAAATTTATTCTAAAAATTTTTTAAATCCTACAAAATAAAAGGAATTCTTAGAAATTTTCTAGATACTTTTTCGAAAATTCTTTTTCAAAAGTCTTTTTGAATTTTCTCGAGAAGTCTAGGCAAATTTTATTTATATAACCCTAAAGCAAATAAAGCTAAAAAATTATTAGTTATTCAAAAATTTTAATTTGCATTAAAAATTATTTTTCCCTTCAAATTATAATTTACATGCATTTTTTTTTCTTTCTTGACTGACAAATCCTTTTTTGTTGAAAACTCGTCTTTTTGGTTTGAAAATGTCACTATTTGGTTGAAAATTTATATTTTTGTCAGACAATTAATCTTGGTTGAAAATGTATATTTTTTATGTTAAAAAATTCATCTTTTTTAGTTGAAAAGTCGTCTTTTTGGTAGAAATTCTATGTATTTGTTTGTAAATTATTTTTTTGTTGAAAATTCATATTTTCGGTTCAAAAAATTAAACTGATTTGTAGAAAATTTGTCTCTTTTGAAAAATACTTTATCTTCTTTGGTTAAAAATACAACTGGTTGAAATAACCAACTGTTAAATTTTTTTGAGAATTTATGTTTTTGATTTAAAATTAAAATCCTTTTTTTTTTCTTGAAATATCAACTATTATATTCTTTGTCAAGAAGTCATCCTTTTTAGCTTAAAAATTGATCATTTTTTGTAGACATATCTTCTTTCTTGTTTGAAAATTAACTGTTTTGTTGAAAATTCAACTTTTTTGGTGAAAGTGAAACTGTTTTTGGTCGAATTGAACTGTTTTTGATTTAAAATAATAATTTTTTTTTATGAAATGTCAACTATGTAGCATATTTTTCCCTGCGAATTTATCGTTTTCGGTTAAAAATTCAACTAATTGGTTGAAAATTTGACTATTTTGTTTAAAATTAATTTTATTTTGTTGAAGATTCATCTCTTTGATTGAAAATTTATCTATTTTGTTGAAAATTAGATTTTTTGACTAATAATTCATGCATTTTTTGAAAATTCGTTGCTTTTGGTTGAATTCAACTGTTTTTTAAAATTTTAAATTAAAATCTTTTTCATTGAAATATTAACTATTATATTTTTTGTTTGGGATTAATCTTTTTTTAGTTGAAAGTTCAACTACTTGGTTGAAAGTTGAACTACTTTGTTAAAAATTCATTTTTTGGGTTGAAAATTCGTTTTTTTTATGTTGAAAATTAGTTTTTTAAACTGAAAATTTAACTATTTTATTGAAAATCCGTCGCTTTTGGCTGAATTCAATTGTTTTTTGTTCAAATTAACCATTTTTTTGGTTGATATATTAACTAATATATTTTTTGTTGAGAATTCATCCTTTTTGGATTGAAGATTCATCCTTTTTTTGGTAGAAAATTCATCTCTCTGAAGTTTCAACTATTTTGTTGAAAATATAACTGTTTGGTTAAAAATTAAATTATTTGGTTGAAAATTAGTTTTTTTTTTAATTCAACTACTTGGTTAGAAACTAATCTTTGTTAAAAATTAAATTTTTAATCGAAAATTCATCTTTTTGGATTTCAAAGTCAGCGGTTTTCTAAAAAATTTTACTTTTTAGTTTGAAAACTCAACTCTTTTTGTGAAAATTGATCTATTTTAGTAGAAAATCTTTTTTTTTTTTTGAAAATTAAACTATTTTGAGATTTATGAAGTCTGAATATCAATTTTACGTAGTTTTGAAGTTATTATTTCATTTTTAATGTTCTCGAAACTGCATGACTTTTTTAAAGCGAAAAATTAATGTTGATAGTCGATACGGACCAAAAACGTAATCTCCTTATGCATTTCCACCCTTTAAATGATATATAAAAATACCTGATGCATATGAATATTGAAATCTTCGAATATCTACTAAATTCAGGGTGCACAGTCTTCCCCTTTTTTTCTTAGTTTTCCCTTTTTTCTTGAAATTTCCCTTTTTTCCCCTATTCTCAAAAAACTTCCCCTTTTTCTCCTTTTATCTTCAAATATACGATATTTGAAATTGTACCCAGTATTGAATAATAATTAAATCAATTATAGCATTCAAATAAATTATTCATAAATAAATAAGGTACACGTTTCAAGTACAGACACCATTAAAAATAAATACTCTTTAACAAAATTTGAAGATGAAACATTTTAAGCCAAGTTGAAAATGTGAAAACTGGAGACAGAAGTTTATTCAAAATTTAACTATTGTTGACACCTTTTTTTCGTTGAAAATTAATTTTTTTTTGAACTCACAATTAAACTAATCCATTTGTGTTTGAAAATTGATCTTTTTTAGTCGAAAATTCAACTATTTTGTTGCGAGTTCAAATTTTGTTCAAAAGTTATATTTTTTGGCGGAAAGTTGGTTAAAGATTGAACTATTTGGTTGAAAATATATTTATTTTGTTGAAAAGCTTTCTTTTGGGTTTAAAATCAAACCACTTTGTTAAAAATTCATTTTTTTAAACTGAAAATTGAAATTTTTTATTGACAATTATTTTTTGTATTGAAAGCTTATATTTTTGAGTTCAAAATTCAAATATATTGTAGAAAGTTTTTTTTTGCTCAAAAATTCAATAATTTGGTAGAAAATTGTTGTTTTTTTTTCATTTGAGAATTAGTTTTTTCGAAGGAAAATATAGCAATTTCATTTTTGGTTCAAAATTGATCTTTTTTATTTTGAAAATTCAAATATTCGGTTCAAATTGATGTAATTGGTTAAAAATTTATGTAATTTGTAAAAAATTCGTCCTTTCGTCATTTTTCAGTTGAAAATTCATTATTTCAGTTAAAGTTTTGTTTGTTTGTTAAAAACTAGGTTTTTTAACCAAAAATTTTAATTTTTGGTTGAAAATTAACTTTTTAATTGAAAATTCATATTTTTGTTTTGAAAAATCAACTGCATTGTAGAAAATTCTTCTTTCAGGCTTCAACATTCAACAATTTGGGCGAAAATTCATTTTTTTCAATTGAAAATTAATTTTTCGAAACGGGATTTCCTATATTTTTTGCGATTTTGGAACGTTATAAACACCACGACAAAAAATGTTTCTCGTGAATAAAAAATAATAACATGTTTCTTTGGTTCAAGCTGGAGAAATTTCAGGTTCAAATCAATCCAAAAAACATGTTTTAGTACATTAAAAAAAAAAATTAAATAAGGCAAATTTTTTTTAATGATTACAATTTTTAATTGTAAATTTCAAAAAGACAACTGAAGATATTTACCGATTAAAAAATTTTCTCTCCACTTATTTTGGATGTCGACCCACAAATTGTAACTCAAACGATTCGACTAATTTTAGTATTTTCACTTCGCTCTACTGAAGAGAGTAGTTTCAAATTTACATTGAAAGTATCCAATATTTAAAAATAAATTTTTTAATGGCAGAAATCATTGAATTTTTTTTTTAAATGTAGCATTTGTTATAAAAAGATTGTTTTTTCTTTTCGACATGTAAACATAAATTTTTAATCTTTCCCCTATTTCCCTTTTTCGAGCTCCTTTTGCGCTGTGAACCCTGTAAATTGTAAAGTATGATATCCACACTTTTTCTTTTTCAATTTGAACACTGAAAAGCTTTCCAAATAAGAAATAAAAACATTATTAAAAAATGGACACAAAATTGTTTGTCTTCCAATTTGAAAAGATTGAATAAAAATCAAATAAAATCAGGGAAAACACCAAATTCTACTTAAAATATGTATCTTCTTTTCAGGTTTTGTCAAGGGGTTCTAAAATGAGGCCTAGGTACAAATTTAATCCTCGGTACACGTGCATAGTGCCTGGATGCGAAGTGAGTGGAGATCAAACCATACCGAAGTTTATATTTCCTTCTAATAAAGTTTTGTGCGAAAGGTGGCTCAACTTAGTTCGCAGTCCTCTATTAAGAAATCTTCCTTATAGTGAAATTATTGTGAGGCGATTCAAAGTATGTGCGGAACATTTTGCAGAAAGTGATCATTATCCAACAGGTGCAAGCAGAGGACTAATAAAAGATTGTTTTCCTACACGTAAATTACCAGATTCGCAAAACTGGGAACCAATCTACATTCGCGATGAAGAAATAGATTTAAAAAATGGGAACGAAGATACAAAAATCGATGATAATTTCATCACTAAGGAGTTCTCGTCATCTCTTACGTACTCTGATTCATCGAGTATTCCAAACATAAAAGATTTACCATTGCCTATTCGAGGAAGAGGCGATAGTTTGAAAATAAAAGAATCAGGTTGTAAAGAGAAAAATAATCAAAGAACATACTTTAATAAAAAAATGGTAAGGAGGGTACCTCTTGTAGAAGACGTGAGCTCTGAATCAGATTGGGAGGTGGAAATCGGTCAGGGTGATTCCAAAACGAGAAAGAAACCTCGGTTAGAATTAACAGATGAGGATTTTGAAAGTGTGGAGGAGACAACAGATTTAAAAATAGAAAGAATTGAGTGTAAATCTGATGATACTGAAAATGAAAAGGAAACGGATTATGAAGGTTTCGAAGAAATTTCATCTGACGATTGCACAATAGAGCCAAGATTAATTTTTAGGAATGTATATTCCGGAAAAGGAAGAAATAATGAGAATGTGAGTGAATATACTTTTGGTGAAGCTACACGTGATTCGATAGAAAATATATCGAGAGAAGACACGAATAAGGAGAAAATAATTGAATATTCTTTTGTTGAAGCTGGAAAGGATTCATCGATAGAAACGAAACCGATTTTAAGGAAATCTTCGAGACAAGCAGCGAATACGGAAAAATTAATTGACATTACTTTTGGTGAAGCTAAACATGACTTATCGAAAGAAACTACATCAAAAAAAGAATCGAGTGAGGAGAAAATAATTGAATATAGTTTTGGTGAAGCTAAAAAGGATTCCTCGATAGAAACTAAACCGATTTTAAGGAAATCTTCGAGACAAGAAGCGATTAAGGAGAAACCAATTAAATATAGTTTTAGTGACGCTGAACATGATTCCTTCGTAGTAACTACACCGATTTTAAGGAAATCTTCGAGAAAAGAAGCAAATAAGGAGGAGAGAAAAAAAGAAATCAAGGAGACGAGAAAAAAAGAAATTAAGGAGACGAGAAAAAAAGAAAATAAGGAGACGAAAAAAGAAGAAAATAAGGAGACGAGAAAAAAAGAAAATAAGAGGAGGAGAAAAAAAGCAACTGATGAGAAGGTGATAAGTGAATATATTTTTGGAGAAGCTGAACGTGCTGAATTAGTTGACGTAGGACGTGAGATATTTGATACAGAGGAAATGAAAATGAAAAGTCAGATATATAAAACTACGTTAAAGTTTAAGAGGAATAATATGGAAAATGGTAAAATGGTAGAAGAAGTTTTTGTAATAGAACACACTTTCAGGTCTACGTGTAAGAAATGCCCGAACCATGAAAATGACAGTGTGTCCTGCACGATGAAAAAAATTAAGTAAGAGAGTAATTTTTAAGGATTTTAAACAGGAATGTTTATGTTAATAATTTTAAATTTATATTGTGTGAATACTGATATGATATTAAACGTTTATATAAATGAACTTTTTGTAAAAAAGTAAAGGATTATTCTAATTTCGGATTTATTATTCGTCAGTGATTTCTTTCAAGCTACGGATTTTTTTCGAGAGCGTGCTTAATTTTTTTTTAGTTGCAATACAAAATTGAGTAAAAATTATTTTCATTTGTACAATAGTAGCTTTATATTACTGTATTGAACTATTTTGTTGAAAATTCGTGTTTTTGTTTGTAATTAATTTTTTTCAATCCACAATTTAATCTATTTTTTGCTAGAAAATCGTTTTTCTTAGTAGAAAATTTATTTTCTTGATTGAAAATTCATCATTTTGCTTAAAAAATTCAACAGTTTGCAATTTTTTCTCTCCTTTGAGTGAAAATTCAACTATTTCAGTTGAAACTTTAAATATTTTGTAGACGATTTGTTTATTTTGTTTTTGTTGAAAAATATATATTTTTTTAACTGGAAATGTTACTAGCCTAATTGAATATTTCATAATTTTATTTGAAAATTCATATCTTTGGTTCAACATTAATTTGTTTAACTCTAAATTCAATATTCAGTTTTTGGTCGAAAATCTTTTTTAGTTAAAAATTCATTTTTTGTTTGAAATTTCAACAGTCTTTTTTATTGAAAATCAAAATCTTTATTGGTTGAAGTATCAACAACTACATTTTTCATTCAGAAGTCATATTTTCGGAATGAAATTGAATTACTTGGTCGAAACTTAAATTTGTTTTGTTAAAAATTAATTTTTTTGGTTGAAGATTGATCGTTTTAATTGAAAATTCAACTCTTTGGTTGAAAAATGAGCTGTTTTGTTGAGAATTCTTTTCATCTTCGGCTGAAAATTATTATTTTTTTAACTGAAAATGTAACTATTCCAGTTGAAACTTGAACTATTTTGTTGAAAATCTGTTTTTTGTTTTTGGTTGAAAAGTATTATTTTTTAAACTGAAAATGTAACTATTCCAATTGAATATTTCAACTTTTTTTTTTTAAATTCGTCTCTTTGGTTGAACATTAATTTGTTTAACTCTAAATTCAAATATTCAAAAAATCGAAAAAATTCTAATTTTTAGTTGAAAATTCGTCTTTTTTATGGAATCTAATTTTCTTAGTAGAAAATTCGCCATCTGGTTGAAAATTCAACTATTCCAGTTGAAGATTCCATCATTTCAGTTGAAAATTCATCATCTTTTTGGTTAAACATTACATTTTTTAACTGAAAATTTAACTATTTAATTTTTGGTTGACAAATTATTTTTTTAAAGTTGAAAATGTATCTTTTTTATTTCAAAACAAAACTATTTAGTTAAAAATTCGTCACTTCGGTTGAACATAATTTTTTTAACTGAAATATTAACTATTTAATTTTTGGTTAACAATTTATCTTTTTTAGTTGAACAATTTGGCATTTTGTTGAAATTTTGTCGTTTTGGTAGAAGTTAATCTTCTCGGTTGACAATTCATGTTTTTGATTAAAAATTCAATTATTCTTGTTAAAGATTTATCATTTTAGTGGAAAATTCATATCTTTGGATTAAAATTATTCATCTTTTTGGTTTAAAATTTAAAAATTCCATAATTTTGGTTCAAAATTAAGTGAAAATTCAACTATTTAATTTTTGGTTGACAATTTATCTTTTTAAGTTGGAAATTCATATATTTTGTTGAAAATTCGCACTTTTTTGGTAGAAATGAATCTTCTTGTTTGAAAATTCAACTGTCTAGTTGAAGATTTATCATTTTAGTGGTAAATTCATTTTTTCGGTTTAAAAATAATATTTTTGTTTTAAAATTCAACTATTTCGGTCGAAGATTCATAATTTTAATTGAAAATTCATCTCTTTGGTTCGAAATTGCTATATTGTTGAAAATTCTATTCTTCTTTGGCTGAAAATTATTATTTTTTTTTTACTGAAAATTTAACTATTCCAGTTGAAACTTTAACTATTCGAAAATTATTATCTTTTTAACTGTAAATTTAACTAGTCCAATTAAATATTTTATAATTTTATTTAAAAATTCATCTCATTCAATCTAAATTCTACTATTCACTTTTTGGTCGAAAAATTATCTTTTTTATTCGAAATTTCATCTTTTTCGGTAGAAATTAAACTTCTGGGTTGAAAATTCACCTTTTTAATAAAAAATTTACCTATTTTAGTTAAATATTTATAATTTTAATGGAAAATTCATCTCTTTGGTTCAAAAATCTTTTTAGTTGAAGATTCATGATCGTAGTTGAGACTGTAACTATTTATTTGTAAATTTTTACATAATTTTAGTTGAAAATTCAGCTCTTTGGTTGAACATTAGTTTTATGAACTGAAAATTTAACTATGTAATTTTTGGTTGACAATAATTGATTTTTTTTAGTTGAAAATTTATCTTTTTTGGTTGGAAATAAAATCAGTTGGTTAAAAATTCCTCTCTTTGGTTGAACATGATTTTTTAAACTGAAATTTTAACTATTCAATTTTTGGTCGACAATTTATCTTTTTTAGTTGAAAATTCTTGAATTTTGCTGATGACTCGTTTTTTTGGTAGAAGTTAATCTTCTTGGTTTAAAATTCAAATATTCGAGTTACAAATTTATCATTTTAGTGGAAAATTAATCTTTTTGGTTTAAAATTAACCTATTTGGATTTAAAATTCAACTTTTCCAGTTGAAGATTCTTCTCTTCAGTTAAACATTTTTTTTTCGGAAAATTTAACTATTCAATTTTTGGTTGACAATGTATCTTTTTCAGATGAAAATTCGTATATTTTGTTGAAAATTTGTCTTTTTTGGTAGAAATTAATCTTATTTTTTGAAAATTCAACTATCTAGTTCAAGATTTGCCAATTTAGTGGAAAATTCATTTTTTGTGGTTTAAAATTAATATCTTTGTTTTAAAATTCAACTATTTCAGTTGAAGATTCCATAATTTTTGTTGAAAATTCATCTCTTTGGTTGAACTTTCTTGAAAATTGATCTTTTTTAAATTCAAAATAAATCTAGGTAAATATTCCTAAGTTTAGTTGAACATGAGTTTTAACTGAAATTTTAACTATTCACTTTTTGGTTGATAATTTATCTTTTTCATTTGAAAATTCTTGCATTTTGTTGAAAATTTGTCTTTCGGTAGAAGTTAATCTCCTTGCTTGAAAATTCATCTTTTTCAATAAAAATTCAACTATTCTATTTAAAGTTTTATAATTTTAGTGGAAAACTCATCTCTTTGGTTTAAAATTATTATTATTTTTTTTTAAGACGAAAATTCGTATATTTTGTTGAAAACTGGTCTTTTTTGGTAGAAATTAAGCTTCTTGTTTGATAATTCAACTATCTAGTTGGAGATTTATCATTTTAGTGAGAAATTTATTTTTTTTGTTTCAAATTATTATTTTTAGTTTAAAATTCAACTATTTCGGTTGAAGATTTCACAATTTTAGCTGAAAATTCATCTCTTTGGTTGAAGATTAATTTTTTTCCACTGTAAATTTAACTTCAATTTTTGGTTGGAAATTGAACTTTTCTAGTTGAAAATTGATCTTTTTTCAATTCAAAATAAATCTATTTAGTTGAAAATTTCTCACTTTAGTTGAACATGATTTTTTAACTGAAATTTTAACTATTCAATTTTTGGTTGACAATTTATCTTTTTCATTTGAAAATTTTTGCATTCTGTTGAAAATTTGTCTTTTCGGTAAAAGTTAATCTTCTTGGTTGAGAATTCATCATTTTAATGGCAAATTCATCTCTTTGGTTTAAAAGTAATCTTTTAGTTTGAAATTCATCTATTTCGGTTGAAGATTCCATAATTTTAGTTTAAAATTCATCTCTTTGGTTGAACATTAATTATTTCAACTGAAAACTTAACTATTTAATTTTTGGTTGACCATTTATCTTTTTTAGTTCAAAATAGAACTATTTGGTTGAAAATTCACCTCTTTAATTGAATATGATTTCTCAACTAAAATTTTAACTATTCAATTTTTGGTTGACAATTTATCTTTTTTTGGTTGAAAATTCTTCGGAAGAAGTAAATCTTCTTGCTTGAAAATTCATCTTTTTGACTGAAAATTTAACTATTCTAGTTAATGATTTACCATTTTAATGGAAAATTCATCTTTTTGGTTTAAAATTAATCTTTTTAGTTTAAAATTAATCTATTTCGGTTGAAGATTCCATAATTTTAGTTGAAAATTCATCTCTTTGGTAAAACATTAATTTTTTCAAACTGTAAATTTAACTATTAAATTTTTGGTTGAAAATTCAACTTTTCTAGTTGAAAATGTATCTTTTTTTAATTCAAAATAAATCTATTTAGTTAAAAATTCATCAGTTTAGTTGAACATGATTTTTAACTAAAATTTCAACTATTCAGCTGTTGGTTGACAATTTATCTTTTTTCTTGAAAATTCTCTCATTTGGTTGACAATTTATCTTTTTCAGATGAAATCCCATTAATTTGGCTGAAAATTTGTCTTTTTGGTAAAAGTTAATCTTCTTGGTTGAAAATTCAAATATTCGAGTTAAAAATTTAACATTTAGGTGGAAAATTAATCTTTTTGGTTTAGAATTAACCTATTTGGATTTAAAATTCAACTTTTCCAGTTGAAGATTCTTCTCTTCAGTTAAACATTAATTTGTTTAAGCTGTACATTTAACTATTAAATTTGTGGTTTACCATTTAATTTCTCTAGTTGAAAGTTGATCTTTTTTTTAGTTCAAAATAAATCTATTTATTTGAAAACTCCTCACTTTGGTTGAATATTTTTTCAAACTGAAATTTCAACGCTTCAATTTTTGGTTGACAATTTATCCTTTGTACTTGAAAATTCTTGAATTTTGTTGAAAATTTGTCTTTTGGTAGAAGTTAATCTCCTTGCTTGAAAATTCCTCTTTCTCAATGAAAATTCAACTATTCTAGTTAAATATTTATCATTTTAATAGAAAATTCATCTCTTTCGTTTAAAATTAATCTTTTTAGTTTAAAATTCATCTATTTCGGTTGAAGATTCCAAAATTTTAGTTGACAATTCATCTCTTTGGTTGAACATTAATTTTCTTAAACTGTAAATTTAACTATTCAATTTTTTGTTGAAAATTTAACTTTTCTAGTTGAAAATTGATCTGTTTTGAGTTCAAAGTAAATCTATTTAGTTGAAAATTCCTCACTTTGGTTGAATATTTTTTTTACTGAAATTTTAACTATTCAATTTTTGGTTGACAATTTATCTTTTTCATTTGAAAAATTTTGCATTTTGTTGAAAATTTGTTTTTTCGGTAGAAGTTAATCTTCTTGGTTGAGAATTCATCATTTTAGTGAAAAATCTATCTCCTTGGTTTAAAATTCAACTTTTCTAGTTGAAAATGTATCTTTTTTTAATTCAAAATAAATCTATTCAGTTGAAAATTCATCAGTTTAGTTGAACATGATTTTTAACTAAAATTTTAACTATTCAGTTTTTGGTTGCCAATTTATCTTTTTTACTTGAAAATTCTTGAATTTTGTTGATAATTTGTCTTTTGGTAGAAGTTAATCTCCTTGCTTGAAAATTCATCTTTCTCAATGAAAATTCAACTATTCAAGTTAAAGATTTATCATTTTAATGGAAAATCCATCTCTTTTGTTTAAAATTAATCTTTTTAGTTTAAAATTCATCTATTTCTGTTGAAGATTCCATAATTTTAGTTGAAAATTCATCTCTTTCGTTGAACATTAATTTTTTCAAACTGTAAATTTAACTATTCAATTATTGGTTGAAAATTCAACTTTTCTAGATGAAAATGTATCTTTTTTTTAATTCGAAATAAATCAATTTAGTTAAAAATTCATCAGCTTAGTTGAACATGATTTTTAACTAAAATTTTAACTATTCAGTTTTTGTTTGACAATTTATCTTTTTTACTTGAAAATTCTTGAATTTTATTTAAAATTTGTCTTTTGGTAGAAGCTAATCTCTTTGCTTGAAAATTCATCTTCATCAACGAAAATTCAACTAGTTGAAAATTGATCTTTTTTCAATTCAAAATAAATCTATTTAGTTGAAAATTCCTCACTTTGGTTGAATATTTTTTT
>CAKNXH010061366.1:78699-100651 GCA_932178445.1 Andricus quercusramuli
CAGGACTATACAATTCAAAACCCAGTCCATCGATGATGCCTCCAGCGGGACAGCGCGATTAATTTCGCAGAAAGCTCCTCTCGATGCGAATTTCGAGACGCAACTGAATCGCATCCCATGGACTTTTAATCACGGAAAAGCCCTTTCAATGCCTGGATCATCAATCGAGAGCGGACTCGCCAAAACTTTCCAGAGCTGAATACACAAAAAAGGAAGAAAAAAAAACTTCCAATTGCTCTAATAAGAATTCAATGGGAGCTGGTGGATGTTCGCCAGTGTTCTCCAGTGTTCTCCAATTCAAAAACGGATATCGAAATTTGTTTAGACTAGATAATGACAGAGTCTCCTATTGGGAAGGTGAACCGAAAATTGAAAATCGTTGATGAATAGTAGAAATCGGATTTGTGAGTCTGCTTCCAATTATAGAGTCTCCTATTGGGAAGGTGAATTCATAATTGAAGATTTTTGATGAATAGTTGAAGTTTGAATCGTGAGTGTGCTTCAGTGGTCCATCAAGAAGAGATTTTAAGTTTTTGGTGGATTTAGGTAGAAGTGTTGGTTTTGAGAATTGTTTAGCGCCAATTAGCGTGGGACTGGATAACAGTGAGTGCAAATGAATTTGGTGAATAATGTGAGCCATAGTGGTGGGAACCTTGTGCTTCCTGTTTCTGGCAAGTGGCGTTAATTTAAATACGTTAGAATGTGAGCCTCCTCGACGGAGTAATCGGTGTTGATAAAATTAAATGGTGGTGTAATAAAACTTCCGTCAGCATGGATGCCTGGAAAAACAGAGGGATTATCTGTGCTTACCTTGTTTGGCTAATCATCGATGCCATTAGCGCCGGTCGCATTTTCGGTGAGTGACCATCCCTTTTCACTCACGCAATCAATCACTTGATTTTACTATTAGAAGTAAATGCATATTAAAAATATAAATAATTTAAAAATTGATCATTAAACTAAATTTTCGATATTCGAAAAATTTTTTGAAACAATCATTATAAATTTTGAAGTGGAAGCATTTGAAATAGAGCAGTGGTTTGTTCGAATTTTTAATAAAAATTTAGATCCGCTTGGTACATCGGATTTTTTGAAATAGAAAAAAAATCTAACTGTGCATCAAACCGGTTTCACTTTTTTTAGACTCTTACTGTTTTTCGAATGAAAAACCCCCTTTTTTGAGAATAGAATGAATCCAAAAAAGGAGTAATTTTGATTTTAATAAAGGTAATATTCTAAAGAAATCCAGGTTTGATTTACAATTAGATTGCTTTTTTTTCGAAAAATCTAATGTTTCAAGGGTGTCTAAATTTGCACTGAAAATTCGAATAAACGACTACGTACCTCTAATTTGAAATCAAAATGAAACATATTGAATGATTTTAAATTCAAAACGTTACAAATCAAACAATTTTTGATTAGGTAATATGGAAAAAAGGGAATACTTTGAACGGATTAAGAAGTTACTGAACTTGTATTATATCTGAATAAAAAAATTTTTAAAAGAGTAATTTGAAATCGAAAGCGTTTAATATCAGGTTCTCTCAAAATTGGAAAATGTCATATTTGAAATTTTATAATTTCTAACTCAAAGCGTTTAAAACTTGTATTATAAAAAAAATAAACGATTTTGAATTGAAAATGTTCCAAATTAAATAATTTTTGATCAGGTAAAATTGGGAAAAAAAGAAAATATTTCGAACGGACTGAAAAGTTATTGAACTTGTATTATTTCTGGATAAGAACATTTTTAATAGAGTGATTTGAAATCGAAAGTGTTTGATATGAGATTTTCTCAAAATTGAAAAATGTCCGATTCGATTTTGTATTATTTCTAACTCAAAGCGTTTAAAAATAAACAATTTTATTTTTGTTCAAGAATCTCGAAATTAAATGATTTCAGATTAAAATTTCAACTATTGGAAAATTGAAAAACTTTCGAAATTCAGTATTTTAAGATTAGAATTTTGAAAATGGAATCATTTAAAATTTCAAACAATTTGAAGTTGGGAACTAAATTGAATGTTTCACAGTAGAAGCTTCTAAAATTCTAGAATTTCAAATTTGTTATATAAAAAATATAAACTATTTTGAATTAAAAATGTTCAGAATAATAATCATGGATTACGTAAAATGGTCAAAAATGACAATATTTCGAATATAATGAAAAGGAATTGAACTTGTATAATTTCTAAGTAAAAGCGTTTGAAATTGAATAATTTGAAACTGAAAGTGTTTTGAATTAGAAGCTCTTAAAATTGAAAAATTTCAGATTTGAAATTGTTTTATTTCTAATTCAAAGCATAAAATTTCGAAAATAGGACAATTTCAAAACATTAATAAATCAATATTTTTAGATTAGAATTTCGAAAGTGGGATGATTTAAAATTTGAAACAATTTAAAATTGAAAACTAAATTGAATGTTTCAAAGTTAAAGCTTAGAAAAGTCTGAAATTTTTATTTGTTTTTGAATGAGAAAAATGTAAACTATTTTGAATAATTAAAAAGGTTCCAAATTAAACAATTTTTAATGATGTGAAATTTTGAAAAAAGGACAATATTTCGAATGGAATAAAAAATTATTGAACTTTATCATTTCAAAATTGAAACCTTTTAAATTGGATGATTTGAAATAGAAAGTGTTTGGAATCAGAAGATTTTAAAATTAAAAAATTGCACACTTGAAATTATATCATTTTAATTTCAAAGCATTAAAAATTGAACCATTTGTTTAAATTCAAGAATCTCGAAGTTGAATGATTTCTGATTAAAATTTCAAAACGTTCAACATTTAATATTTTCTCATCAGAATTTTGAAAACTAGATCCTTTGAAATTTGTAGAAATTTGAAATTGAAGATTTGAATGTTACAATGTTAAACATTCTGAAAGTCTAGAAGTTCAAACTGTTATTAAATAAAAAAAAAATACATTCAAACTGATTAGGCTAATTTTCCTAATTTTTCTTATATCAAAGAATAAATTTACAAATTGAATTATTTTTAAAAACGTCCAAAATAAACATTAATTTTAGATAGGAAATATTAAAAATAAAAAATGTTATACTACTGAACGCTGGAAATGAACCGAATCCAACTTTATTCAAGTCTGAAAAAATCATACAGAAAATTAAAAATTTTCAAAAATTTTAATTGAACATGAAAATTCAGAACTCTACCATTGTAATCATTAATAATTGAAGAAATTATAATATATTTTCTAGGTGTCAATTTCATGTAGGTAAATTTTTATCTAATTTGATTTTAAAGAGCAGAATCTACAAATTTTTGATTTTAAATCGTTCATTTTTCAACACTCCATTTATTATTATTCATTCTTGGAATCTTTCTATCAAATATTTATCAATATTGAGTAAGTAACTTTTTAAAATCTTTAACTAAACATCAGACCATTTTAAGTTATTAAATAAAAAATAAAAAAAAAGAATAAAAAATAAGATTGCTATAGTTATATGATTAAAATGCTTCAATTTAAAATTGAAAGTGTTTCAAATCAGAAGCTTTCAAAATTGAAAAATTTTACACTTGAAATTGTATCATTTCTAATTTAAAGCGTTCAAATTTGAGTCTTTTTGTAACTCTCAAATATCGGGCATACAATTTTCAATTTAAAAAAATGATAAATCAGTACAAATCAAAAACAGTTTTGAGTTTGAAACATTTGAAGTCGAGTGTGAGTAATTTACAATTGAAAATGCTTGAAATTCAGGAATTAATTACGCTAATTAATTAAATGAACTATTATTATTATCATACTAATTGTATTAATTTTTACTAATTTTATTTTATTAATTACTATTATTGAATTAATTATTGAATAACGCTAATTTCAATTATTTTAATCAATCGAAAAAGTAAAATCAAGAATAAAAAGTCTAAGCAATTGAACAAATTTAGTTTATAAATGTTTAAAATTGTTTGATGTTAAACAGTTTTTACAAAATCAAATCCTTTCAGTTTTAGAGTTTACAATTATTTAAAATTTAATGTATTAATAGTGGAATAATTTTAAAATAAATAGAAAATATTGCAAATCAAATAATTTGGAGGCCGTGTCTTGTCGTCTGGAAAAATTTGGGGAGTTGGAAAACGTGAAATTTCAAAATTTCGTTACGGCTCGCCAAACTTAGGAAAAATATTTTACTACTCATCAAGTCGAAATTTTCATTCACTGAAAATTCAATAATTTGTAACTGATCAACTTTTAATTAAAATTTTCCAGAACTGATCGAAAAAAGTGTTTTAATTTAATTTTAAAAAAAGTTACCATTTTTCCTATTCAAAAAGTTGGAGTTTTAATTGGAAAAAACCAAAATTAGTTGCTAATAAAGAATAATTAAGATATTCCTCTAACATACCTTTTCCTTTTTTTTTATAACCTTATTTTGGCTTTTTTACTATTTTCGCGAAAATTACTTCTGCTTTTATATGTATAATTTAAATACATTTTTATCTAATTAAAACAAATTTGTGTGAATATTCTGGTAAATTAGTATTATTTTAAGGTTGGTGTCTAAATATCAATTAGTTACCGATGAGTAATTAATAACTCATATGTCAGTTTTCTATTAGTTATTACTAAACTAATTTTTAAACAAATTTAACTAATTTTCAATCAAATTTAATTAAAAGTTAGCAATATTCCACTGTTCAAATAATTAGTGAAATTTGTATCCTGACAATTTATTTAAACTAATTTAAATTTATAAAGTTATTAAATTTTAAACTCTTCATGAGTAACATAAATTACTATTATGGTTGCATTTTAGGGCCATCAAAATTTAAGTATGCTTCAAGTTTAATAAGGTTAATTAAATTTAGAATTAAAAATTTCAAATTTTCACAAATGCAGAATTAATAATGAGTTTTCCTAACTTATGAATGTACATATATGAATTGATAAAAGAGAAGATAAATACCTTTATTAAATCATACCAAATCTAGCTTCACAATCACCAGCCAAACTCGCTTTATTTGTTAATGAAACAATGGGTTTGAAAAGACCGAAATTGTCCTAATTTATTTTTGTTTACAAAATGTTCAGTTGATTGCAAACTTCATCGAAATTGTAATTGTACGCTATGACTGAATGCATCGAGATTCGATATATTGAAAATAATTCAACTGAACTTTATTATATCTACAAACGTAAAATTGTGGGAAACGATGTATTGTGTTTATTTATAATAAATACGTAACGAGTTTTAAATTCAACGAGTGCGTATATGAATGTTTCGAAACAGTCAATGGTTAAATTTTTATCATTTTCGTATTCATGAAAATCTTTTTCAATTGCCTAACAATGTTTATTGATAAAAATGATTTTATATTACCAGGCAACAAACATGCGCTCTATACGCTCTATACGCTCGTATTAAAAGAGGGTTTAAACACATGAAATCTTTTGCAATATTTTAAACTCTTTAAAATTTTTCCAAATTCCTACAAGTTTTCTGAAAGCTTATGAAATCCGGTAAATTTCTCTGAAACCAATATTTTAAATTACTTTGAATAACTTCTAAATTATTTGGAATGCCTCATCATTTTTAAACCTGCTTGAATTACTATAAATCCTTAGAGTCCTATTGAAATCTTAAAAACATTTTTAGCCCCTAGAAATCTCTTGAAATTCCTTGGAATCTTTTTGAAATGGCTTGAATAAATATTTGATATTCTTATATAAGCTTTATAATCTTTACTAGACTATTATTTGCGCGCGCAAGCGCGCGCTAACTTTTATATTCGTTTTTCTCATTCACTCAATTTTCGAATAACTTTTCATTTCGACTTGAACAACATAATAAATCCGGAAACAAATATCAATTTAATATAATTATAAATTCAAATACCAATAATGTGTCTTTGAAATTCTGTTATTATTAAATGGAGATATAAGAAAATTCAGGAAATATATCATGAAGGAAGGCGGCGTGATGGTGCTAATGTAGACATGAAAATGTCCACATTAATCAATGTGGACAACAATGTTTAACATTATTTTCATTGAAATATTTAAATGATGTTGAATTTATATATTTTTTGAATTTTAAAATGGTATTTTTGACATTTTGAATCATTGATAACCTTTTATAGTAATTCTAGAAGGCAATTGAAACATATGTCCATATAATTTTGAAAATTGAATTCAGATAATCATTTCACAATATTGCAAACATTTAAAAAACTATACATTTGTAATGGAGGTATTTTGAATAAAAAATCAACTTTTATTATATAAATCATAGCCCATATTTAATTAAGTAACCTTGAAATGAATGATCAATTTTTAAAATTCAATCTTCATGTAATTTAATGTTGTGAAAAAAATAATCCGCTGATAATTAATTAATCAGTTCACAGAATAAGAAGCATTCAACTATAATTTTCATTCAAATATTAAAATAATTTGTACTCTATTAATTTTTTTAATTTGCACTTTCATTTCTGGAAACTTAGTTTATTAATAATCGTTTAAAGTAATCGCAGAAACAATAGGTTTCAGTAGAATCAGTTCATATATAATTAGTCAGTTCACAACATAAAAAGCATTAAACAATCATTTCCATTGGAACATTCAAATAATTTTTACATTATATTTTTTTTTCATTTGAAAATGCATTTCGATACATTCAATTTATTATAGACGTTTGAAGCTGATTCCAGAAAAAATCAAAATATATGTACATATTAATGAATTATTTCACAACATAAAAGCAATAAACAGTTATTTAATTGAAACATTGTAATAATTTTTACTTTATATTTTCCTGCTGAATTTAATTAATATTAAGTTCTTAAACTAATTTCATAGAAAAGTAAAATATATGTAAATATAATATTGGAAGCAGAATTCAGATACTTATTGCACAACATCAAACAAATTATTAATGAAAAGCATTAAACTATAACTTTCATCAAAACATTCCTATAATTTTGACTTTACATTCTTGCAAACTTTTACTTTCATTTCCAAAAATTTCATTTATTCATAACATTTTATACTAATTTCAGAACAAATAAAGGATATTCACATATAGTTTTTAAAATTAAATTCAGATACTCATTTTACAAAATCAGGCACATTTGAAAAATTCTTTAATTACAATAAGGGTACTTTGAATATCAATAAATTTTTAATATAAAAATTATATCCAATATTCAATTATATAACCTTAAATTAAAGTATCAATTTATGTTACCTAATCTAAAAAAAAGCTGAACTTTTACCTTTATTTAATTTAATATAGCGACAAAAATGATCAGCTAATAATTAGTGAACAATTTCACAAAATATAAGAAGCCTTAAGCTTTAATATTCATTGAAACATACAAATAACTTTTACTTTTCTTTTAATTTTAACTTTCATTCAGGAAAATTTGATTTATTATTGACCTTTTAAAGTAATTCCGGAAAATTTAAGTTTTAATAGAATCAGTTAATAATTAATTAATCAGCACACAAAATAAAAAGCATCAAACAATTTAACATTAAAATAACTTTTACTTTACATTTTTTTAAATTTTCACTTTAATTTATGAAACCATGATTTATTAGTAACCTTTTATTGTAATTTGAGAAAAATAATCATTCCACAACATCACAAACATTGCCAGAAATTACATTATTGGAATAGAGGTACTTTAAATGTAAATCAACTTTTAAGTGAAAATTATTCCAATGTTTTAATGAAAATAACTGTTTATTGATTTGAATGTGTTAAAATCATTAAAAGTAGTATTAAACTATAATTTTCATTGAAACATTCACATAATTTTTACTTTATATATATTTTTTAAGTTTGAACTTTCATTTTTGAATATTTGATTTATTAATAACCTCTTAAACTAATTCCAGAAAATGTAAGTTTCGATGGAATCAGTTAATAATTAATTAATCAGTTCAGAACATAAAAAGCATCACATAATTATTTTCATTGACGCACTCAAATGATTTTTACATGATATATTCTCCTTCAAACTTGAGATTTCCTTTCTATAGGTACATTTATTTAAAAAGTAATAGCCCATATTCAATTAAATAACATTCAAGTAAACAATCAATTTATGTTACTTAATTGAAAAAAATATTTAAATTCAATCTTTATTCAATTCAAATTTGTCAACAAAATTAATTAACCAATAATTAAATAAACTGATTACAACATAAAAAGCATGAAACTATCATTTTCAAATAATTTTTGCTTTGTATTTTTTAAACATGAAATATATAATTTTGAAAATTTAATTCAGATAATCATTTAAGCATAAATCTATACTTTTCATTGAAATATTCAAATTATTTTTTCGTGATGTTTTTCTTTCTTCAAATTTGATCTCTCATTTCGGTCAATTTGAATCATCAATAACTTTCTAAACACATTCCAGAAAATGTAAGTTTTAATAGAATCAGTTAATAATTAATTAATCAGTTCACAAAATAAAAATATTTGGTCATTCATCTAATCTAATCGAGTAGCATATAGTATAGATCGGCCCAAATATAACGCGCATATCATATGACAAAGAAGAACATCTGCAACTGGATTAGAAATGTAGAAAAATACTGAAATACACTTTATTTTACGCCATGTATTGAGAAAGTTAGTCATAGCAGCCAAAGATTTAATATCTTCAAAAACAATTTACATTGAAAGTAATAGTGAAAATAAATAAACGAAATAATTATCGGCGATCGATAAAATGAGAAATCTACTTTTATAATTCTGCTAGTTTTAATTTTAAAATATAGAGGTCACCCTATGACATACTATAGCTAACAGAAATTCTTCCTCCATGAAATTACGAGTTTTCATCTATAGGATATATTTCTGATCAGAGTAGAAATATAAGATTTCATATTTTTTAATTGTTTATATGTTTAAGTTATTGTTCCTTGTGGAAAGCTTGAAATAGTTTATCTCGTAACATGCATTTTCGAGAAGGTACAATATTAAAATGAGCTAACAACATTTTCTTCTAAAAGTTTCGAGATAAATTTACATAAAACTGAAAAAAATCTCTTTGGCTACCCTAAAATTAGCCACCTTGTTTAGCCCTCCCCATTTCCAAAAATCACACGTAAGTTCAAAATGCTATAAATATATTATATATGAATAATATATTATTTGAATATATATTATTTAGATAACCTTACACGCCATGTTCTTTTTAATGATTGCATTAACCGAAAATGTACTTTTTAATAATAGGATAATTTTCATCATACTTTTTCACCCGCCAAAAACATATAAATTTGAGAAATGCACGTATCAATACATCGGTCTAACAACAAATCACCTCCTCTAAAGATATCATATAATTTTTACATCTACGTGAAATATAGGAAGTGATCGTTTCTGATTCATAAGATGAATTTCCGTTCTTCGGGCTCTTCGGCCCTACAAGATTCGGCATTTGAAGAATATTCGAACCCAAAAGGAAGGATGCTAGTACGAAGATATTGGTTGAAAAATTGTTTTTATACGTGATGCTCCCAGGAAAGCGGTCTGGTTTCATCTAAATACGAGCTGCGTGAAAAATGCAAAAGGCTCTTTTCTTTCTTCACACCTTCATCCCCTTTCTTTTATATTCTTTCTTTCATTGTCCCTTTGTTTCGCTCGGTTCTTTATCTTTTTGTTGCCTCTCTTTGAAAATAATTTGCTACCTTTTCAGGTATATAACAATATGACTGACATTTAGCACACTGGTCATACAGAGTATACTTAATTCTACATATATGAATTTATGCACCTGTCGAGTGATTCGCAACAGCTATGGTTCACAATGGTTCATGGAATTACATTTCCGCGAGTGTGTTAGATTGTTAGGCACTTGAAGCGTGCGAATCGGACATTGAAGTTGAATGCGGAATTTGTGATTAATAACGAGGATCATATATAGTTGCAAAGTTACCTCATTTGTGAATAAGATTTTGCTTCTGAATATTAATGGAAACCTTCACGCGGTCAGTAGATACTGAAATTTCAATAATTATCCAAATTTAGATCTGATTATGTAAATCCTTCTCAATGTTTCGAATTACTTTTCAATTATTCAAATTTAAGCTGGTTAAATGTCTTATTAGTAATGTGATCTTGCATAATCTTTTCTAGAAATTGATATGTCATACGGGATTGCTGGATTATTTTTGCATAATATAGTTTCAACATCTATTCAAAGCTTATTATATCATATTGTATATTGATAGCGAGTGCAATTTTTCAGTACAGGATTTATCATAGTCTAAAAATTATCAGATTTTCTCCAAAGAGGGCTCAAATTGAAGGTCTTGGCAGGTATGCATTGACAAATAAAATTTGATATGTCATACTGATTGTTTGTTTATTATCAAAATTTGAAAAATGAGGAAATTTCATTTTTTGAACAATTCATTTTGTTAGTATGTTTTGCCTTGAATAATTCAATTATACTAACATAAAACCAAAATAAAATAAAAATCAGTTTCGTTTTTGGCATGTCAATAATTGGGCTAAGGCGCCAAGAATTGGTGTTGTTACTCATTACTGGAATCTTTTCTTTTAGATCGATTATCTTCGAAAATGGCTCAAATTGAAGCGTTTAGCATGTCGATGTAGATTGAAAAAATTTGTCTGTCATTCCGATGTTTTTTTTGGTAAGGATTGAAAAATAAGAAAAATTAGGCAATTTACTTTTAGACGGCTATGCTCGAAGCTTTACTTTTAGTTCAATTTAATTTAGGGATGTTTCTAATAGAACATCTGAAATGTAGACGTACATTGAAAAATAAAATTTGCTATACCATATAGTATGTTTTTTCTTGTTATCAGTGAATAAAAAATGAGAAAATTACTTTTTTTGGCCCACTTTGCTGGAATCTTTTCTTTCAAGTCGATTGTCTTTGAAGATGGCTCAAATTGAAGGTCTCGACATGTAGATGTCTATGCTGGAAGATTGATATTTTAGTCCGATATTTTTCAGGGATGGTACAAATTAAACATCTTCAAATGCAGATATGCATCGCAAAATAAAACTGCTATATCATAGTATTGGTTTCTGTTATCAGTGGATAAAAATTGGGAAAAATAGGAAAATTTCGTTTTTAGGCCCACTATGCTGAAATATTTTCTTTTAAATAGATGACTGTGCTAGAACATTTTCTTTTATTTTGATTTTTGTAAGATGGCTGAAATTGAAGGTCGTGGTACGTAGATGTTCATAAAAAAATAAAATTGTTTATGTTATACTGATGTTATTTATTATCAAAGGATAAAATAAAAGAAAATGAGGCAATTGCCTTTTCTAGACAACTATGCTGAAAGCTTTACATTCAATTAGATGTTTTTTAAGGATGGTTCAAATAAAACATCTTGAAATATAAATGTGCATTACAAAATAAAATTAGCTATACCACAGTATTGGTTTTTTGTTATCAGTGGATAAAAAATGAGAAAAATTGAGAAATTTCGTTGCGTGGCCCACTATGCTGGAATCTTGTTTTAAATCAATTGTCATTGAAAATGGCTCAAATTGAAGGTCTTGACATATAGATGTAGATCATGCTGGGAGCTTTTACTTTCAGTCCAATATTTTTCAGAGATGGTTCAAATTGAACATCTTAGAATGCAGATGTTCATTACAAAATAAAATTTGCTATATCATAGCATTTTTTTTGTCATCAGTGGATAAAAATGGGAAAATTTTGTTTTTTGGTGCTTTATGCTGAAATATTGACGATCTTGGCGATCATTTTAATGTTTTTTTGATAATGAAGATCGAAAAACAAGGACAATTAGGCAATTTTGATTCTTAGACGACTAAACTGGAAGCTGTACATTTAGTTCAATATTTTTTAAGGAAGGTCTGAATTTAAAATTTTGAAATAGTCATAGTATTACTTTTTGTTTGCAGTTTTTAAAAAATTATAAAAATGAGGGTTTCGTTTTTTTAGATCACTGTGCTGGAATCTTTTCTTTTAGTTTAATTTTTTGTCATGTAGCTGAAACTGAAGGTCCTAGCATGTAGATATTTATTGAAAAATAAAATTATTAATGTTAAAGTGATGTTCTTTATTATCAAAGATTGAAAAAAAGGAAAATGAAAAAATTTCTTTTTTAGAAGCTTTTCTATCAGTCCGATTTTTTCGGAGATTGCTCAAATTGAAGGTTTTGACATTCGGAAGCGAATTGAAAAATGTCATACTGTTTGTCATACTGTTGTTTTTTTGTTATCCAAGATGGAAGAATGAGACAAATTGCAAAATTTCGCTTTTTCGCCCACTATTCTGGAATCCTTTATTTTAGTTCGGTTGTCTTCGAACATAGCATAAATTGAAGGTCTTGGCATGTAGAGATGTGCATTAAAAAATAAAATTTGATGTGCTAATGTACTTTTTTTGTTAAAAGTTATTGAAAATTCTATACAAATATTATTAGGTTTACAGCAGATAACTGATACATTCTAATTAACATCCAACAGATTTTGGCTGTCCTTTTTCTGTATAAACCTTTTCTAAATTAAAAAATTTTTTATTTTAAAATTTTGGATATCTTGACCGTTAAAAGATGTATATGAATATTGGTAACAGTACAAATAGTACTTTCACAACATCTCCCTATACGTACCGCAAAAATCCGGTTATTTTCACCAAAAATTTCTCATCATTCTGGTGAATAAATGAAAAAAAAAATGTTTAAAAGTACAAATGTCAAGTCCAAATAGTACAATCTAAAAATCTAATCTTAAAATCGCATTGCAAGATAGTTGGTTGGGATTTCCTGATAGGCGAACGACAGTCAATTGACCATCGTCCATCGAAAAATTTGTATTCAAGTCAGACTCGAATCCTGATTGACCAGCTACCTTCTCGATTCGAATTGGATTCACTGCTGGATATAAGCGTTTACGATCGCTCACTCGGTCATGTGCCGAAAGGATTAGGATGCCCATTCAAAAAGTACATATTTTTTTCTAAGTTTTACCTCGAAGATTATTACATTTTGAGAAAATAATTAATTAATCCTTTTTTCATATAATTATTATTGAATTTTCTCAAGACGTTTAAAATTATGTGAGCTAAATGTCCCAATGATTGGGAGGGTCTCAATAATCGTGAAACTTGGTTGTAATTTGACCACATTTTTGAAAAATATGAAAAAAGTAAGAAGTAATGATAAAACCCATTTATTTTCAGCATTTTATAGTGTCCAATGGGATTTAAGTTGATTCAAATTAGATAAAAAGTAAGAAAATTGGCTCTAAAACTATGAACTTTAGAAACTATACTGTTGGAGAAAAAGATTTCCAACGTTTTATGCTCTTAACTTTTTTTTTATCTCAAACCCTTTTTGTGGACACTGTTTCACATTTTTAAGAAGAAAAATGGATTTTTCTCTTGAATTATGGACTTTAGAAACCAAATTATTCGAAAAAAGATTCTAGTTATTTTGTTGCCGACATTTGTTGTTTTTCCCTTTTTTTATCCCAAACTCTCTCAGCCAGGAACTATTTAAAAAAAGAAAATGTTTTGTTTTCACAAAAAAGTAAAATATTGGCCATAATTACGATTTGTGAGTAAAACAGGCACAATAAAAAAACCTCAACTGCAGAAAAAATATTTTTACCTTTATATTCTAACTTCTAAAGTTCTTGCTTTTAAATTTCATAGTTGAAAAGAAAAATTGAAAAAATCTCTTTTTCTTGAAAAAAGTGAAACGCTGTACATAAAAAGGATTTAGGATAAACAGGGTATAGCAAGAAATGTCGACCGTAAAATGCTGAAATATTTTACTTTAATAATGTAGTTTCTAAAGTTAGAGTTAGTCTCAGAGAAAATGTGAAAAATGCCCTTTTCTTCGCAAAAAGTAAAATATTGTGCACAAAAAGGGTTTAGAATAAAAAGGTAAGAGCAAAAAATGTCAAAAATTAAAAATAAACGTATTATTTTTCTTTGAATGTTTTGAGCATATCCTAAAATACTTTTTAAAAAAGAAATACAATATGGAAGACATTTTTTCATGTAAGTGCAAATTTGAGGGGATAAGATACTTTTAAAATCTCAACGAACTTTGGTATTCTCAATGTAACTTCTGGGAAACAAGAAATTGGAATTTATGAGGAAAAGCCTTCTTTTCCCATAGAAATTCTCATATATTTTTCTTTTTATGCTTTAGACATTGCATATGTAACTTTAAATGTCTTACGAAAATTCACAAATAATTATAAAAAAACAGGGGAACGAATCAATTTCAAATCAGACAGGCAATGCAACATGGAGTCACAGAATCATGCACTTGATTTTGAAAGGCAAACAAGTCGAGAGGTATTTTACTGTTTTAAGAAAAAAATTATTTTTACGAAATTATGAGCATTTCAAATTTTAGGGTCGTTTTCCAAAAAATACCAATTTTTTCTTTAAAATTTTATAACTTTTGACTGATTTGACCTGATCGAGAGATTTAAATTTTATTTGCTCAAACTCTAAAAAAAAAAGAGAGGTTCTTAATCTAATCATGTCAAAGATAGTTCTCCGGATAAGACTTCTAAACTTTTTTTTTTTGCTTTCAAAATTTTTAACTTCAAAAATGTCTGAGTATATATCACTATATCCACTAAGAGGTAATATCAAAACATATTTATGTTTTTGCTATTTTCATTATTTCAGAAAGTTTAATTTTAAGCTCATTAATCATATGAAACTTGCTGGTATTCGAATCATACGGGATTTAAAAAAATCATTTAACAAATTAAATCTATATGGAAAATTCGACCCTAAAGGTTTGGTAGATCAGTTTCAGGATCCTTATTCCAAGTACTATTTCATGGATCACACAATAATATATTTTAAAAAATTTCTTATGTTCTTTAACTATGCATTTCGATACAGATCTATATCCTCTTTAAGTTATTGTTCACGAAATATTGTTAAAGATCTAAACAAAAATCTTCTTTTGTTCTTACGGATTTCAAACTAAAAAGCAAGACTTTTCCATTCTAGATGTGAAGATGCTAGATGTGTAGAAATCGTTATCTTCTTCAAGTATTTTGTAGAAACTTTTGCAGTTGTTTATCATGTTGTTTGTTCGAAGCTAATTAAATAATTTTAAGGAAAATCAATTCAAGAAACTATTCTATCAGCATATGCGTTTATTTGTTGATATGGTTTGATGACGCGTTTTCATATAAATATGTATCCTCTTCAAGTTATTGTTTACATAAGATTGTTGGAGATCTAAACAAAAATCTTCTTTTCTTTTTACGGATTTCAAACTAAGAGAAAGATTTTTCCATTCTAGGTGTGACGATGCTAGATGTGTAGAAATCAAAATCTTGTTCGAGTCTTTTGTAGAGACATTTGCAGTTGTTTATAATGTTGTTTGTTCAAAGCCAATGCAATAATTTCAAGAAATTATTCTATCAGCATATGCGTTTATTTGTTGATGTTATTGAACGATGTTGTTTTGATCTAGATATGTATCCTCTTCAAGTTATTTTTCACGAAAGATTGTTGAAGATCTAAACAAAAATCTTCCTTTCCGTTTATGGATTTCAAACTAAAAAGCATGACATTTTTATTTTAGGTGTGACGGTGCTAGATGTGTAGAAATCGTTATCTTCTTCAAGTCTTTTGTGGAAACCTTTGCAGTTGCTCATTATGTTCTTTGTTCAAAGCTAATTAAATAATTTTAGGGAAAATAATTTAAAGAAATAATTCTACCAGTATGTATGCGTTTCGTTGTTGATGTTATTTTTGACGCATTTTGATATAGATATGTATCCTCTTCAAGTTATTGTTCATAAAAGATTATTGAAGACCTAACCAAAAGTCTTTGTTCTTATGGATTTCAGACTGCAAAGCTAGAATTTTCTACACTTGGCATGACGATGCTAGACGTGTAGAAGTCGTTATCTTCTTCAAGTCTTTTGTAGAAACCCTTGCAGTTGTTCATAATGTTCTTTGTTCGAAGCCAATTGAATAATTTTAGGAAAAAAAATTTCAAGGAATTATTCTACCAGTATATACATTTATTTATTGATGTTGTTTAACGACACTTTTCGATACATATATGTCTATCCTCTTCAAGTTATTGTTCAAAAAACATTGAAGCAAACATCATCAATAACTGCACAGGTTTGTATAGAAGATTTGGATAAGGATACGATTTCTAGACATCCAGCATCACCAAAGAAATGAAAAGTAAGGCATTTCATTGCAGAACCTTCATTCAATATCTTCTCAGGCTTCCCTCGACCAAAATTCATCTAAGAAATTAGGAAATATTATTAATAAAATCAATGAAGTCAACAAAAATGTTGACAGAAAACTGACCGCGTTATGACAAAATACATAGAAAATCGAAGCTTCAATTTACAGATTGACAGAACATCAATAGCGGCTTCTACCATTATCTGCATACAGATCTATATACTCTTCATGTTATTGTTCACAGAATATAATTGAAGATGTGACGATGCTAGATGTGTATAAATCAAAATCTTATCCAAGTCTTTTGTAGAGATCTTTGTGGTTCTTCATGGTGTTGTTTGTTCAAAGCAAGTGAAATAATTTTAAGAAAAATAATTTCAAGAAATTATTCTATTAGCATATGTTTTTATTTGTTGCTGTTGTTTACCGACACGTTCTGATATAGATCTATATATCCTCTTTAAGTTACTGTTCACAAAAGATTGCTGAAGATCTAAACCAAAATCTTATTTGGTTTTCACGGATTTCAGACTAAATGGCAAGACTTTTATATTCCAGGTGTGACGATGTTAGATGTTTAGAAATTGTTATCTTCTTCAATTACTTTGTATAATCATTTGTAGTTGTTTATTATGTTCTTCATTCAAAGCCAATGAAATAATTTTAAGAAAAATAATTTCAAGAAATTATTCTATTAGCCTACGTTTTTATTTGTTGTTGGTGTTTAACAATGCGTTTTGATATAGGTCTATATCCTCTTCAGGTTACTGTTTACAGAAGATTGCTGAAGATCTAAACAAAAATTTTCTTTTCTTACGGATTTCAGACTAAAAAACAAGACATTTTCATTTTTGCTGTGACCTTGCTAGACATGTGGAAATCGTTATATTCTTCAAGTCTTTCTAGAAACCCTAGCAGTTGTTTATAATGTTCTTTGTTGAAAGCCAATTGAATAATTTTAGGGCGAATAGTTTCATGAAATTATTCTACCAGCATATACGTTTATTTGTTGATGTTGTTTACCGACACATTTTGATATAGATCTATATCTTCTTCAAGTTACTGTTCACAAAAGATTGCTGAAGATCTAAACAAGAATCTTCTTTTCTTCTCACGGATTTCAAACTAAAAAGCAAGATTTTTTCATTTTAGGTGTGACGATGCTAGACATCTAGAAATGGTTATCTTCTTAAAGTCTTTTTAGAAACCCTTGCAGTTGTTCATAATGTTCTTTGTTCAAACCCAATCAAATAATTTTAGGAAAAAGAGTTTCAAGAAATTATTCTACCAGCATATGGGTTTATTTGTTGATGTTATTGAACGATTCGTTTTGATAAAAATCTGTATCCTCTTCAAGTTATTGTACACAAAACATTGAAGCAAACATTATCAATATCTGCCCAGGTTTCTATTAAAAATTCGGAGGAGATTACGATTTCTGTACATCGAGCATCTCCAAAGAAATGAAAAGTAAGGCATTTCATTGCAGACCCTTCAATCAGTATCTTCTTAGGCTCCTCTTGACTAAAATTCATCTAAGAAATTAAGAAACATTAATAATAAAATCAATAAAGTCAAAACAAAGTTTGACAGAAACCTGACTGCGTTATGACAAAATACATAGAAAATCGAAACTTCAAATCACAGATTGACAGAACATCATCTGCAATCATTTGTTTATGTTGTCTAACTACACAGTTCAATACAGTATATACATATACATACAGTATGTTCTTCAAGTGATTGTTCACAAAATATTATTAAAAATGTGACGATGCTAGATGTGTAGAAATCAAAATCTTGTTCAAGTCTTTTGTAGAGATCTTTGCAGTTCTTCATGGTGTTGTTTGTTCGAAGCCAATTAAATAATTTTAAGAAAAATAATTTCAAGAAATTATTCTATTAGCATATGTATTTATTTGTTGATGTTGTTTAACGACGCTTTTCGATACAGATATGTCTATCCCCTTCAAGTTATTGTTCACAAAATATTGAAGCAAACATCATCAATAACTGCACAGGTTTCTACAAAAGATTTGAAGATTACGATCCTTACACATCTAGCATCGTCAAAGAATATAAAAGTCTTGGTTTTTGCTTCAAAAACCGTAAAAACCAAACAATCTTTTTTTAAAGATCATCAACAACCTTTTGTGAACAATAACTTGGAAAGGAAAAAGTTCTGCATGAAAACGCGTTGTTAAACATAAAAAAATAAACGCCTATACTGGTAAAAGTGTATAACAAATATTTATTCATTCAACCAGTCTAACTAAAAGGGGTAAGAGTATTATTGATAAAAATTTATTCTTTAAACGCGAGCACCCTAGAGAACACATTAGTCGTGAGAACTGGTTCTCCTACTTGTGGTAGATTCTTTTTCAGTATAAATTCAAAATACGAATACGGGGTTCTGAATAAGGGATTTCATAGGTGGATCTCTGAACATAGATACATAGATTTCCACATTTACTCATAAATGCATGTATTTTCTAACTCATATGTATACATGAACATATATATGCTACTCGTATATTTGACGTGGTGTAGAGTAGAGGAATAGAAGGGTAGATAGTGGATGCAAGGAGTACAAATCGATACATGTACCTTCGTATTCCAGCACGTGTATTCGAGATGCTCTCCAAGTTCCTCCTCATCCCCGATCGACTGTACCGGGTATCCGGCCTAATCGGTTCGTGAAATTGAATTTCACCGATACCGATGACTGGTCCGATTCGATCGACGCAGAATCTTCCCTCACCCTATTGCCTATGCCCTATTCCAAGACTTTTACTCTTGGCACCCCCAGACACTCCATCTGCACTTCCTGATCCACACCAGCCGCACTTCCGCCAACGCCGCCAACTTCGGAATTAAGGGCATTAATATTTCATAGATTAAGAATAGTTAATTGAAAAGCTCTCCCTGGTCCCTGGGCAGCTACGTCGCCGAATTATTATGTATCTTTCAAGCTCCTCGATTCCCGTATCTATCTACCTATATGGTTCATATATGAAGAGACGAGAGAGTTTGGCAACATAATTTGGAAGTCTCAATTCACACAGAGTTTCGTATTTCATCACAAAAGTTGTGTATTTCATATTTACCTTTCAATATTCAAAGAGTAGAAGCTTTTCCCGTGTCTGCGAAATGTGCGCGAATTTAGATGAATTCATGTTCATTAGGGTGTTCTACAACAATCCAATGTTTTGAACTTGTTCCATTTTGTGAAAAAATATATGCATATTTTTTATTTTGTTTATAAAGAAAGTTCAAATGGCAGTCCTGAGACATTTGACATCCTCAAAATGATTAAAAAAATTAATTAATGTATTTTTGATGTTGTTTAATGACGTGTTTTGGTATGGATATGTATCCTCCTCAAGTTACTGTTCACAAAAGATTGCTAAAGATCTCAACAAAAATCTTCCTTTGTTCGTACGGATTTCAAACTACAAAGCAAGACTTCTCCATGCTAAGATATAAAAATAATGAGTGTCTTGTAGGAATTATAGTTGATTATACCAGATGCCGAAAAACAAAATTGACCAAATTAGAACAAAAATACTACCCCCCCCTCCCCCGCGTGAAAAACTACCCTTCATAGGCTTTGAAATATCAAATTGTGCATTTTGAAAAATTTTTACTCAATTCTTTGGATATTTTAGTACTTATATATATATATATTGTAACGATATAGGAAAATAGAAAAAGGGAAATATGATAGTATTTATATTTGACCCCTATTAAGAGTTGTTTCTCAAGATTAGGGCTCGTATTTTTTGTTCTATTGGGTCAAGTTTCTTTTTCCTCAGCGTCTGGTACCATCAGTTGTATTTCCTGCTCGGCTTTTATCATTTTTTTTCAATTACCTTAATAAATAGTTGCATTTTTCCATGAATTAAAAAAAAAAAAAATTTCCAGTTTTCTAACCTAATATTTTTTGAGCATAGAGTGTTTTCCTCTTTTTTAAAAATATTTTTTCCACTTAAATGCGAACTGAAATAAAAGAACTTAATAAGGAAATTCAACTATTCCTTATTGAAAATTCATTATTTTTGATAAAAAATCTACTATTATATTTTTTGTTAAGAATTCAACAATTTTGTTGAAAAGTCATTTTATGCCCTTTCTGGCAGAATATTGAACGGTTTTGTTGAAAATTCGCCTTTTTGAATAGAAAATACAACTAGTTAGTTGGAAATTAAATTTTTATGCATATTCTCTGGTTGAAGTTTCACATGCTTGGTAGAAAATTCATGTTTTCCACTTAAAAATTCAACAATTTTGTTGCAATATTTTTTCTTTCTTGACTGACTGAAAAATCGTTCTTGTTTGAAAATTCAACTCTCTTTCTGAAAATTCGTCTTATTGGTTCAACAATTCATCCCTTTCGGTAGGAATTTAACCTTTTCTGTTGAAATTGCATTTATTTAATTAATAATTAAATTTTTTTCGATGAAAATTAAAGTTTCTAAAATGAATATGTAACTATTTCATTTTTGGATAAAAATGGATTTTTATCAGTTTATAAATTAGTAATTCGGATGAAAATGTATATTTTTGGGGTGAAAATTCCATTGTTTTATAGAATGATTTGTCTTTGTGGCTTGAAAATTAAACAATTTGGCAGAATTTATTATCTTCCATAACTAAAAAAATCGTTCTCGGTTAAAAATTTTAATTTTTGGTACAAATTTCATATTGAAAATTCATTTCTTTTGGTATAAATTTTTTTTTTTTTTTCAAAATTAACTTTTCGTTGAAAATTCAACTGCTTTTCAAAAATTCGTCAGCTTGGCTTGAAAAATCATATATTTCGATGGAAAATTAAACTATGTTGTAAAAAATTGATTTTTTTCATTTTGACAAAGTTTCCTTAAAAATTTAATCTTTTTTGGTTAAAAATGCATTTGTTGGTCAAAGAATCACCATTTTAAATGAAAAAATTATTTTCTTGACGAAAATTCAATAATTTTCTTGAAAATTCATCCGATTCATTCAAGTATTTGGGTGAAAATTAACTTTTTAATTGAAAATTCAACTAACTTTTTAAGAAGATTCATTATTTTAGTGGAAAATTGATCTCTTGGGCTGAAGATTTAATCATTTTATTGAAAATTCAATCATTTTGTTAAAAAGTGATCCTTTTTTCTAAAAAATTAAACTGTTTGTTGGAAATTCATCTTTTCAAGTAGAAAAATGTAACTTATCGTTTAAAAATGAATTTATTTGTTGAAATTTTTACTATTTTGTTAAGAATTCAACAATTTCGTTGAAAATTCATCCATTTTTGTTGAAAAATCTACTATTTTGTTGAAAATTCGTATTTTATAATTCAATTATTTCAGTAAATAATTCAAATATTTAGCTAAAAAGGAACTTTGTTGATGAAAATTCAATTGACTTCTGAAAAATTCGTTATTTAGCTTGACAATCCATATTTTTAAATTGGAAATTCAACGGTTCTGTGGAAAAAATTTTTTTTGCTTTGGCAATGTTTTGGCAGAAATTTAATCTTTTTTGGCTGAAAATGCATTTTTTGGTTGAAGATTCATCATTTTAGTTAAAAATTTAATTATTTTTTTGAAAATTCAATAATTTTGTTGAAAGTGATTTTAGTCCTTTTGGGTTCTTTTTGGGTAGAAAAATTCATCCGTTTGTTTGAAAATTAACTCACTTGTTGAAAATTCATATTTTTCAGTTAAAAAAGTTACTACTTTATTGATTATTCTCAAATTTCGTTGAA
>CAKNXH010061367.1:2244-13200 GCA_932178445.1 Andricus quercusramuli
AAATATTATGCATTACCATAGCTTCCTTACTCTTCAATAAACTGTATTGATGTCATAGGTCAATCGATTCGTCCCAAACCAAGGAATCTTTTACATTCTTGCATCAACTTTGAATCATGCTAATGAAAAAAGTTTTACTATAAAAAACCGTATTTTAAAATATTATGCATTACCATAGCTTCCTTACTCTTCAATAACATTTATTAATATTATAGTTCAATCGATTCGACTCGAATCAACACACCTTTTCTGTTTTTGCATCAACTTTAAATTATGTTAATGAAAAAAGTTGTACTATAAAAACCCGATTTTCAAAATATATAAATTACCATAACTTCCCTACTCTTTGATAAAATGCATTATTATTAAAGGTCAATCGATTCGTTTCGAACCAAGGAATCTTTTATATTCTTGCATCAACTCTGAATTATGCTAGTGAAAAAAAGTTTTACTATAAAAAACCGATTTTCAAAATATATAAATTACCATAACTTCCCCACTCTTCAATAAAATGTATTAATATTATAGGTCAGTCGATTCGTCCCGAACAAGGGAATCTTTTATATTCTTGCATCAACTTTGAATTATGCGAATGAAAAAAGTTTTACTATAAAAAATCGATTTTTAAAATATTATTGAGTGCTAGAAAAAAATGCAATTAATATTTTTAGAAATCCTTCGGTCAGTTTCAAGATATTAGTGAGGAAAATATGCTGTCCAAATTTCATCAATTTATCTGCAACCGTTTTCTAGTTATCGTGTTCACAAAAAAGCGTGACATCCACACATCCACACATCCACACATCCACCCATCCACACATCCACACACACACATCCGGACAATTGCTTAGAACATTGTATTAGACATTTCTAAATTAGGGAGGGTTTGATTAAATGAATTTAAAAATTTTGAAAAATGTCACCATTACAAAGCTTCCTCTATGAGGAAGCAAAAAGTAGAAAGAGTTGTCGAAAGTACAAAATAATTTCAATGAAAATGTGAAGACCAGAGGAATAGAGTTCTTGAAACACTGATACACAAATGCTTCGAAGCCAGTCAATGAAACTTTCGATGAATCCTAACGAGTTTTTAGAAAACAGTATAGCCAAGTAAAAAATATATATATTTCGCGGTTATATTAAATGCATTGTTATTCACATAGACTCACGCTTAAGTTATATTTATTTTTACAGATACACACGAACCTATGAAAAATCGAAAGAAATGTTTCATCATACCTCAATCGAAAATTCGACTTTCGACGCCTGTGGAGCGGGTCGAAAATCGAATTTTCAACCCTAGGGAAGAAAGTGACAGATCAATGCCAATGGCATTTATCTGTCACTTTCTTCCCTAGGGTTGAAAATTCGATTGTCGACCAGCTCCACAGTCATCTCAAGTCGCCTTTTCGATTATCGATATGATGAAAAATTGTATATGCATGACTCGGGCCGAGGCAACGATTTCACTCGTGAAATCGTTGCCTTTCGACCCTCGTCACGCAATATACTATTTCGGCGGGATTCGAACTACCTAACGCCTATCGAACGCAACTTATCCCTAACAACTAGACCCCACGGCTAACTTGACACATTGAATATTCTGTACAAATTCCAGTGAAGAGCCAAATTTAAATCCACGCTCATTTGTTCATTGCCGGTGACCGCGACTCCATTCAGACTTATACATATACCACTTCACATGAGCGTCACTTATAAGTGACGTATACGTGTTAATACAAGCATCCAATGTGACTGTACATTGTGAATATATGGATATCTAGAAGACAGTCAACTAATTCTTCGACAACTTATAAATCAGTTATTCGTTTCTGTGCTAGAGTTTTTGTATTCCAAATCTTGTGGAATCTGGAGGACTTTTTATGAAAAATTGAATGCTTGTCTAGAACTTTGTCACAATCTGCTGAATACAAATTCGAAAACTGATGTTCCTAGATTGTCTTCCAATAATTCGATGACTTTTTTCACTTTTCCGGTGAAGTCTGCGGTTCTTTAGTCAAAATTATACGAGATTCTAAACAAAAAGTGGCCTATCCTAAAATGGTTGACTAGTCAATTAAAGTTTCGACAACTCATTTTTTCCGTCTAGAGAAATCAAATTTTGGATTCGAAATGAAAATTTTTCGAGCTGGAAAAGGGAAGGGAAAAGTTCTGTCGAACCCTATCCCTTTCCCAGCCTTATGATTTTCTCAAAAACATTGTCAGAATTATTCTATTTGGAAATTTATGATCAAAAAGTATTTTCTATTCATGCGTCAATTTTGAATTACGTCGATGAAAAAATTTTTTCTGTTTGAAACGAATATTTCAAATATTATAACTGGCCTTAACTTCCTTACCATTTAATATAAAATATATTATTATTATATCCCGTGTGGAAAAGTCTACTGGGGCCAGACTGGGTCCCAGCCAAATTGCCCAAGTTCCAGTTGGGTCCCAACTGGGAACCCCAGTCTCGCCCAGGTGGGCTGTTCTCTGGGTTGTAACGCTCAGACCAACTAATGCCCAGATTGGGGTAACCAGCTGGGTCCCAGCTGGGAAATACTTTTTACGCCCAATTAGTAAAAGAAGGGTTTTATTTTAAAAAATTGACTCTTTGATTGCTGAGGTAGAATTCGAAAAATTCGTTTGAGGCAAAAAGTATTAGGATTAGATAGTTGTTTACTCTGGCAGAAACACTTCAATTGAAAAAAGATAAGTCGTCTCATAACAAAATTGAATTCAAGTATTTATTGAGTATATAATGAGGCTATGTAATTTTGAGGTTAGAATGCGAGTAATTCAGCATTGACAACATTTTTAGCTTTATTAAATATGCAACGTCACATATAGAGATAATAGGTATTTCTGAACTAGATAATTAATCATTTTTGAAATCTAAGAGTCAATGCTATGATTTTCGTAACTTACCATGCTCATCACTATCGTCACTCGAGTCTTTTTCAATGTTTTCAAATTTACTCCTTATTATAACTCCACTGATCGCTCGATATTTTCTCACACGTAAACGTAACTTATTATTCGCACACCTTTTTCACTTAATTCACCCATTGTCTGTAAAAACTAAATTTACTAATAGTAACTGACAGCGACTGAGATTTCCATATGGGACCCGACTTGTTTTCTACGGCGGCGCACACTATATGGGAGCAACGTGGGTATACCCGGTATAAGTCCAAACAGGACGTAAACACTCTTTGGTTTTATTGGCTCAAATTTTCATAATTGAGAAATCGGAATAACTAAAAAATGTATAATATTAGTGGGAGATTGCCTTCCGCCTGTAGTATAATTAATATAACTCGCTTTAATTAATTAAACTTTCTACCCGGGACGCCCAGCTGGGACCCAGTTGGCGCCCACCTATTAACTGGGCTTAATTGGGCAGATTTCCACACGGGATGTCAATCTACCGTCAGTAAAATTTACTCAAAAATACTTATCCGCAGGGTAATGAAAATTACATAAAAAAGATATGGGAAGTCCAAGGTGGATTGAAAAAACTTCGAAAGAAGGAAAGAAAGTTTTTTGTGCGTTTGTTGACCTAGAAAAAGCATTTGACAAGGCTGATAGAAGTAAAATTTGGGAAATCCTTAAAGAATATGGAGTAAATGGAGGGCTCTTAAAAGCAATAAAAACATTATATAGATACAGGTAGTAAAGCGAGTGTAAGGGTAAATGGGAAACTGAGTGACTGGTTCGATATTATGCAAGGCGTGAAACAAGGATGCGTTATGTCCTCATGGCTATTTGTCATATTCATGGATAAGTGTCTAAGAACTGCCCTCTTCGACGAAGATGGTGTAGATCTCGAAACAGTGAAGGTGCGTGGGTTAGCTTTCGCAGATGACAAGATTGTTATGAGAGAATCAATCGCGGACTTGCAAAGAATGTTGAACAAACTAAATGCAAGCATGAAGAACATGGGCCTCAACATTAACGTAAATAAAACAAAAATCATGGTGTTTAAAGGAAAAGGTGAAAAAAAATGTGCAACATTGTCCTAAATGATGAGAAATTAGAACAAGTTGTTAAGCACATATATCTAGGTAGCCTATTCACTAGTAACGGGAAGATAGATGGGGAGCTAGATGGGCGCATAAACGAGGGTCAGAAGGTTATCGGTAGAGCAGGATCCATTCTCAGAAGTAAAAATATAACAAAAAAGCTAAAATGGTAATACATAATTCTATATTTGTACCGACTGTGTTATACGGTAGCGAGACATGGACCTGTTAAGAAAAGGATAAGAGTAAAGGTAACGCAATCGACATGAAACCTCTGCGCACAATTTGCGGGAAAACACTGATGGACAAAGTGAGAAACGAAATAATTCTCAAAGAATGTGGTGCAAAAGAGAAAATAGTTGACACATGGGAAAGAAATCAGTTAAGATGGTTCGGACATCTTAAAAGAATGAAAGATGAACGTCTAACAAAACAAGTGTAAAAAGTAAATGGCCGTCTGCTCAGAGGCAGACGGCGGAAAAAATGGTTAGAATATGTATGAATGAGACCTTAATCCGAAAAGACATAAAAAGCCATAGAAACAGGAGAGCTTGCATGAAAAATGCATGCACGTGAGGGAAGCCAGAGAAGTATGCGAATGTGAGTAAAGTGAATGACGGCTGAAACAAAAGACCTTGGATACTAATGGTCCCGAGTGGGGAAACTCACATAAGGACCTTGCGAAGCTCTTCACTTGGGGTGATTGCTGGAGAGATTGATCAGCAACCTGGGTCAGAGCAGTGTTGCTCAACAAACGTGTCATTTAAATTAATAACACGAAAATTCTAGATCAATCTAAAAAATCTATACCATCCTTCCCAACACTACGATTTTCCAACCGAGCAAGTCACACCTACCCCGAAAGGGAAATGGCTTAATGGTATTAATATAATCGGTTCTTTTCGAACCGAAGAATCTTTTATATTTTTGTATCAACTTTGAATTATGTTAATGAAGAAAACGATTTTTCAAATATCATGCATTACCATAGCTTCCTTACTGTTTAATAAAATGTTTTAAAATTGTAAGTCAATGAATTCGTCTCGAATCAACACATCTTTTTTATTCCCGCATCAACTTTAAATTATGAGAATTTAAACATTTTTACTATAAGAAACGTTTCAAGATATTAGTCTGAATTTCATCAATTTATCTGCAACCGTTTTCAAGTTATCGTGTTCACAAAAAAGTGACACACACACACACACACCCACACACATATTTAGATATTATTATATATTTAGATTTATATATAGACCAGATTTTCGTTGTGTTCTTGGAGAGTACTTCCAAAGACAACAATGTCGTCTAGATAAGCGAAGCATATTTTTCGTAACAGTCCTTTTAATGCTATGTCCATCATTCTTTGAAATGTGGCTGGAGCGTTTTTGAGCCCGAACAGCATGCGATTGTAGTGAAAATGTCCTTTAGGTGTAGAAAACGCAGTATATTTCTTTGAGTCCTCGTCCAGGGGAATTTGGTTAAATCTTGAGCTCAAATCGAAGGCTGAACAGAATTTTGCTTTTCCTAGTTGGTCCAGACCCTGGCGGACCGGCCGAACGCAAACATTACGCTACAGCGTAACGGTAAAGTAATGGTAAAGTAATGCTAAAGTAATATGGCATTATAATTAATAAAGGAAACAAAATTAATATGTAAATTGTTGCAATTATAATAAAACGTTGAAATTTACATTAAATGGTCATGCCGTAATTGCAACAAGTTGCTTTCTCAGCGTTAAAAAATAAAAAAACAAAGTGGCTGTCATGCAAGTCGGGCCCCTGCAGACTGGCAACCCACTTAAAGCCACGTTAGCGGGTTGCCAATATGCAGGGGCCCGACTGCAATGACGGTCACTATGTTTTTTTATTTTTTAATGCTGCAAAAGCAAGTTGCAATTGCGGCATGACCGTTGAACGTAAATTTCAACGTTTTATTATAATTGCAACAGTTTACATATTAATTTTGTTTCCTTTATTAATTATAATGCCATATTACTTTACCATTACTTTAGCATTACTTTACCGTTACGCTGTAGCGTAACGTTTGTGTTCGGCCGGTCCGCCAGGGAGAATTTCATCGATTGCAGGAAGTGAGTAGGCATCTTCATCTGTTTTTTCATTTAACTTTCTAAAATCAATAACAAGCTTCCAGGTTTTCCCGACACGTCGCATTTTTTCGGGACCTTGCCTGAATTTAAGGTTATCTTGTGTTCAGTTAATGTTGTGCATGGTAGTGGGACTGTGTCTAAAGTGAATATTTCATTGTATTTGACTATTACTTTTTTTATTTTCTCCTTGATTTGATTTTTAATGTGATCTAATTTTTAAATTTTTAATAATTCGATTAGTCACTCCGATCCTAATTTGTTTTCTTTTTTAGAATTATAAATCCGATCCCTTGATCCACTTGCCATTATTTTTTCGCCATTTATAGTTTTTGGTACTTCTATGGGTTTTATGTTATAATTAAATATTGATAAAGTTATTTTATTATTTTTTATTCGGTAAATACCATCTGATATTCCTTCTTGATTTTCTGTCCAAATGTCTTGATTATTTTCTTCTGTTTTAATTTGACAAACTAAACTTGAGTGTTGTTAGATGTATTCTCCGTCATCATGCAATGGTAGTTTTTTATTTTCTAAAATTAATTAATTTGTAGTTAATGTATGAAAAGAATTTCCGTGATGTAATTGTTCTTGATTTAACGTCTGGGAATAACAATTTAGAATTTTAAGGAAAAACCTTATTTAATTGACTTCTTCCAGACCATTTATTAAAATTATTGTATACAAAAACGACGTTTCGGAATCAGACCGATTCCCTCTTCAGATTATCTGTTATAAAAATTGAATAATTAGATACATGTACATATTATTTAAGAAAATATATAAACCATAAATAACAGAAGAGTAAATTATATTACCTTTAACATTTCGCAGATAGTCGGTCCATATTATAAAATATAAACAGATAGGTGAAATCGAAGAAATTTTCCTATCTCAAAAAAAGTTTATTAAAATAGTAATTCTCGATATAACTATAGTGCTCATTTTGAAATAATAAGGATCTGTAATATAAATTATATGGTGATGAAATTAAATACGTATTTGTGAGAAAAGATGCTAAATTAGCAAGTTTATAAATAAGATACTGATCAATTGTTAATTTAACTTATTGATGACAAACTATGTAGACTTCAATTAATATTTTGATTATTCGAAGTTGCAAAATTTACATAATAGTTATGTTAAAAATTAAAAGATCAAAAATTGGATTTATAGGGATGACGGAGTGTGCACCCTCCGTCTCCAACTTGAGGTATGAGCATTCGTTATATTAAGAAAATTATCTGGATAATGATGCCTTGGAGCATGCGCAGTAAACTTTCTAAAGGACATAGGCATCATATTAATGGTATTCTAGTACCATTAATTGGGATGGAGTTGAAATCCTACATATTGAACCTAATGAGTACAAACGTGCCTTTGCTGAAATGGTTTTCATTAAAAAAGAAGGCGAAAACTGTCTCAACAAAATAACTGATTTAGACTTCTTCAACGAATCATATAACATGATCTTAGATTCACTATGTTAATTCCATTTCTGTCTACGAGTCTGACTATTCTTTATCTAACTTCATTTGTGAATTTATGTACAACTTCGAATTTCATATTTCGATTGTTCAATTATTATTAATCAATCACTCATTTTATTATATAGTTTTGATAGTACTTACGCCTATCTCCTTTATAAAGTTTACTGCGCATGCTCCAAGCCATCATTATCCAGATAAATTTCTCATTATAACTAATGCTTATACCTCAAGTTGGAGACGGAGGGTGCACACTCCGGCATCCCTATAAATTCAATTTTTTATCTTTTAATTTTTAACATAACTATTATATAAATGTTGCAACTTCGAATAATCAAAATATTAATCAAATTCTACATACTTTGTCATCACTAAGGTAAATTTACAATTGATTAGTATCTTATTTATAGACTTGCTAATTTAGCAGCTTTTCTTACAAATACGTATTTAATTTCATCATCATATAATTTATATTACAGATCCTTATTATTTTAAAATGAGCACTATAGCTATATCGAAAATGACTATTTTAATAATCTTTTTTTGAGAGTGAAAAATTTCTTCGGTTTCACCTATCTGTTTATATTTTATAATATCAACCGACTATCTGCGAAATGTTAAAGGTAATATAATTTACTCTTCGGTTATTCATGGTTTATATATTTTCTTAAATAATATGTACATGTATCTAATCATTCAATTTTTATAACAGATAATCTGATGAGGGAATCGGTCTGATTCCGAAACGTCATTTTTGTATACAATAATTTTAATGAATGGTCTGGAAGAAGTCGATTAAATAAGGTTTTTCCTTAAAATTCTAAATTGTAGTTAATGAGTATCTATCGAATTTATTAAGGAATGGTAAACCTATTATGCCTTCCTCTGGTAAGGGAAAGTCATCATCGATTATGTGAAAAAGGTGATTCTTTCCTAAGTAATTAAGATATGTTGCACTGTTCGATTGATGTTTATCATTTTCCATTACGAAGTATTTTACAAATCGATGCGTCTTTTGATTTAATAGTAAAGCTGATTCCTTTATTAAATTAAGTGAAGATCCAGAATCTACTAATAATCTGTATTTTCTTCCGTCGGCTCTTCTTCCTTGTATGGATTGCAGCCGTCCAGGTATCGCTGATATTCGGCTGAGTTCTCGTAGTCTTACTGCTCGTTCTCCTCTTGTTGTGTCATTTCCTGATATTATATTTCTTCCTCTTGGGTTTATGAGGAAATCATGTCCTTTGTCACCCTCACCTGAGCTTGTGATGGTCATTTGGGGTTTGATACAATTTGAAAATTTTGGGGTTTAACATAGCATTGGGCCGCGAAGTGTCCTATTTTTCCACATTTACGACATTTCATTTGTGATCGATCTACCAGTGGTAAATTTCGGTTTAGTGCCTGAAATGAGAATGGTGTTGTATTCGCCTGAGGTCTAGGTATAGATGCAGACATTTTTGGTCGTGAGAGCTGGGTTATAGTTTTGAATGATTGCAAACGAATGGGTTGAGCCTCCCGTAGCCATATTTCCATTTGTACTGCCGAATTTTGTGCTTCCATCAAACTAGAAGGTTTTTGAGCTTTTACCTGAAGTCCTATTTCCCTTTTCAGATTTAATAAATATCTTTTCAGACATTCTCGGTCTTCAATGTCTAAAGCAACTTTTCTTTCCGTCCGATTTGTATGTTCACTTTGTACAGCGGATTTTAATTCATTAACGGCCTGTCGGAACCTTAAATTAAAATTTTGTGTTAATTCTGTTTGTCCCTGTTTTATATTCTCTAATTTAGACCTTAATGCAGACACCGCTCCGATCCTAATTGCGATAAATTTTGTCGCAAGCAAAAAAAAACTTCTTCAAAGGAGCTTATTCTCATATATCTCAGAGCCTTCTCTACAGTACCCTTTATTTTTTCGGCTATTATAAAATCTAATCAAAAGTCAGGCTGACTACATCTTTTTCTTCCCCTTTTAACCGATTTAATGAAGTCTTCAATTCCCATGTCATCACAACCGTTAATATCATTTATTGTTCGGATTATCTCCTTCGCAGACATAAAATCGATACTACCTTGAACTTGCTCTTGGTTGTTTATGTTGTTAGTTGTTCCAGTGGGTGGTACCGTCGAAGGCTTGAATGACATATCAGTTACGCGGGAGGTGTGAGATGTGGGGTTTAGCGGCGCATGTTTGCTTTTATTTCTTCCTCCTCACTGTCGTTGCTTGTAACATCAGGGCGATCTGTCACTATCTCTCCCTTTAATCCCACCACCTTCCCTATTTTTTGGATCTCCGAGATTCTTATTTCATTCTCCCCGACTAATATGTTCATATAAGTTATTATCTGATCCATTGTGGAATCCATTCCCTCCATTCTAGCAATCATTACTTTGAGCAATTCATTGGTGGTCATGAGTGTAGGGGATTGGGATCTATTATTTGGGGAGGAAGCTCGGGACATGTTTTCTGCTGTGAGGAAAGAGTTAATAATTTGATCGATTATGTCCGTCGAGTCTGAGTACGCGGATGAGTCTGCCTCAGTAGCTTAAGGGCATGTGATACTCCGGCCTGTAGTAAATCAGGTTCAGTTCCCCTGGGTTTTGGACGACAAAAATTAAAAAATTTCAAAACTGAATTCGGAGATGCTATAGAATAGTATAACGGACGTCCCCGAAATCTTTTTTGTGGGATTATAACAAACAAAAATTATTTTGCTAAATACAAATTTTTTGTTTGTGCACGATGCTGTCAGTACACATAACCTCAAAATACACACACATGAATAAAATTAGGTAAAATTAAATTTTTTCAAATTATTCTACAAAAGAAGAGTTCGGGGACGTCCGCTAGCATGTTCGTTATCATTTCCCAAATTTTTAAGGCAAAATCTTTATTATTGTAGGAAAAAAGCCGGGGGAACCTAACACTGCCAAAATCGATAATTTTCTAAGTATCACATGCCCTTAATGTTTATTTTCTCGATGATTTTCGATAATTTTCGAATGCTAGTTTTTGGATTTTAAGTTTAAATCCTACAATACTCGAACTTTCGATTGCCTAGGTTTTCTTTACCTATCCTTTGCTGATTTTTCCTTTCCGAATTTTTCGTTTTTTGTATACTGTGTACCTAATTAACCTGAACGGGTGTAAATTCACGATTCTATTTTTCCTTTGACTAATTTTACCTAACTTCTGCCTAAAATTGAAATTTTTAATTCGAAAAAAGATCTTCTCCCTTTCGCTCCGCTGGGATTCGAACTCTAGGTCAACTGATTGCCGGCCAGGTGCTCTAAACCACTAAGCTACTGGAGAGATCGGAAGAAGAGTC
>CAKNXH010061367.1:13210-29050 GCA_932178445.1 Andricus quercusramuli
ATTCTATAATATCGATCAAAGGTATCTCCTCTAATACAGACATTATTAACGTCCTGTCAGACCAGATGGAGCTATATATTTTTAAAATTGAAATGCCTAAAATTTTCTTTGATTTTTTCCATTCCAGATTTTTCCCGTTTGAACCTATCACTTGCGCAATCAGGCTACAACGAGTACACGCAAGGTTATTTCAAGGTAGTCAATCGTTTATTGAGGAATGCAGAGGCCAGGGAGCACCATCAGCGTGCATACCATCGCAAGCCTGAAGTTCGATAGTATTTGGCACAAATTTTATGATTATTAGTCATACAATTTGCCAACAAATAACTTCAAACTGTACAATATTTCTATAATTAAAATTAACACTTCTTACAACTAATCTTCTTTACTCACTATTCGTGGAGTTGTTAACTCACCCCCGACCAACCACCACTGGGCGCTGGCTCTTCCTTGGGAGACCGTAGACTCCTGAAGAAATCAATACCTGAGCGTTGACTGCCACCTGTGATGCGATGCTCTGCTACCTGTGATGCGATGCTATGCTACCTCCTTTGGGTTGCTGCTTCGCTGGTAGGCCAATGCCTCTTCCGCCTGTTTGCGGGCCTCGTTCTTTTTCAAAATTTTCCTTTTTAGAATTTCTTATTCGATTATTTTTCGTAGTATAGCACCCTACTTAGTTCAGGCACTAGTATTATCAATCGAATAATACTTTTCTTTTTTGCAATTATCTTAAAATTTCTTTCTTACTTTTTGAGTTTTTTGATATATTTTGCTTCTTTAAAATTTCTTTCTTCTTTGGTTTTCGGATTGCCCGTGGGTAGATCCGGAGTTCGTCTCGAGTTCCGTGGAACTCTCCTCGTCTTTTTTGAATTCTTGTTTCTTCTTTTTTCCTTGAAATCCATAGAATTCACACTTGAATTTCCGTAGAAATTCTTAGTTTCTTCTTTTGTGTTTATTGAATTCCGTAGGATTCTTTTCAAGTTCGTCTCAATGATTGGGCCTTTTCGATTTCTTCTCTAAAAGATCGTTGATTGAATCCTGGCAGGTTTCGCCAAAAATGTTACGGGTCAGGATCGCCAATAGATTAATAATTCTAATACTTCAATTACACTTTAGTTCTTCTTCTTTATTCACAATGTGTCCCCTAAGGGTTTACATGACTTCCATTTCTTACACCACTTCCTTCTACATGTTTTATAAAAACTTAACCTTACTATTTACAATTATTTACACTTATTTACATGAAATCTTATATCTAACGCCTTAAATCTACTTTTGCCGATAGCGCAATTTGGGACGTGTTATTGAACGAGTGAGCGAGTGATCGAAAGCGAGAATGTAAGAGAGAGAGAGAGAGAGAGAGTGGTAACGCAAACGCATCTTAATTTACTTATGCTATTACATAATCATTACTTACAATTATTTACGCGACTGCCGTTTCCTTTTTCTTTCACTTCTCTTGTACCTCCATTTTGCCATTTTTTGCATCCATTCTTTCATTCTTTTTCAATTGCCCCCCTAGCATCCTCTAACTCCTTCATTCACTCTTCCCTCAAACCATCCTCCCCTAGAATCCTTACTACATTCTATTGCCAGCTTCCTTTATCTTCCATTCCTCTTCTACATCCTTCCCATATATGCTCTCATGTTTCCTCTTCCCATTCACATATTCTGCACTTCCTGTTATCTTTCTTTTCCCAATACATACTTGCCCTTACCTATTAACAATGGTTACTTACAACGACGAAGTGGAGAACTGAACTAAGGAACTGATCCCGAATGGGCGGTTTATATATGGCGTTACTTCTAGAACCTTCTATCTGTAGAAAGTACTAGAAAGTATATATGCGTAATCACAGGCGTACGTGGTATCGATTACATATTATTTTGACCGACTCTCATGTATATAGGTAATTATAGGCAGGGTACATAATAGTATACTGGTCCAAAAATTTATTAAAAGAAACTTCAACGTTTCGCCTTTTGACGAAGGGCCACCTCAGTCGTATAAATATGTATCGCCATCTTAATGAATCAATTAATTATAAGATTCCGGAGTAAGGAAAGATCCTGGAGCGAGTCATTATAGCCGACTTTTTTGGCTGAAAGGATAACGTGATGGTCCACTAACATTTTTATCTTAACATCCTGATGATGCCAACACAATACGCAAGTCGTTCCATTTTTATTTTTCCACGTCTTCTACATCAGTTTTGGAAAAATCTTACATGACTTAATGCTTCTTAACATTTACAAAAAGTGGGCTATAATGACTTCTTCCAGGATCTTTCCTTACTCCGGAATCTCATAATGACTTGATTCATCAAGATGGCGATACATATTTATGCGACTGAGGAGGCCCTTCGTCGAAGGGCAAAACGTTGAAGTTTCTTCTAATAAATGTTTGGACCAGCGCAGTATACCAACAATAATAACATCTTCTAATTAATTTTATTACCTGGTCGACATCAAATAACATCATCTAGCCCTACTTATAATACCACTCACCCCTACGGGAATCTTAGGAGGAATCTCGTGTATAAATACAGCATATTTGGAAGCAGAAGATCAGTTTAGTTTTGAACAACAAATCAGTACGACAAGGAACCAACGACATCCTAAACTCCGGTCCGAGATACTCAGCCCGTCAACCAAGGAACATCGATGTGTCATAAGTCTTTTAAAGTTTAACTTCCGTGCGGAAACCTCGAGTCAGAATTCAAAGGAGCACCTGCTATAATGGGACAACGGAGGCCAGATTCATTTGGAGACGATCATTCACACACCTTCACCCCCTACTCTTTAGCCCAGGCACCCGTTTTCGCGCACGCGCACCGTGTGCAACTCTCAGTCCAGCGTCCAGCTCGAAATTAGTTGGCTTCTCTAATCTGCTCATTTTTTATGTCTGCGTATGCTTATTTTCGATAAAAACTGGATTCAGAAGAAAAGAAGGGGAATTCCGTGAAAATCAAGTTTCAGTGCAAATGTTGCGATGACAGTTTTACAACGAAGAATACCCTACAAAGACACGTCAGAGGGAGATCCATGCTCTAATAGCTTTAACCATTTTTTTATGATAAGGCTTCATTTGTTTTTGTTGATACAACTTGAAATGTTTTAGGAAAGACTCCTAGCTGTCATATTTTCATTATTGCAGAAACTTTTAGTTATATAGACAATTTTCATGAAGAAATTGTTTATATAATCAGTAATTATTGTCATTATGAAAAATATGGCAGCAAGGAATTTGTTTTTCTTAGACTTCCCCTCCCTGGGATTTAATGCACAGAGGTCTTTTACAGTTAGAAATTCTTTTTGAATATTTCTTGAATTTACTCGATTTTTTTATTGTTCATTTTTACCAAATTGAATCGTTTTGCTTCATGATATTCTACACTATTTTTCGAAATTTTACGATATCGGTTGGAATTTTTTGAAATCTTTAAATTAATTTTTCAAATTAAAAATCAATTTAATTTTTCTTAGAAACCTAATGATTTTTTTCATTTTCCTGAAGCTTTACAACATTTTTAAATAACTTTACAAGTTTTAATTCTTCTTGAGTCGTTTCAAAACTTCTGAATATCTTTTAAACTTAATCAGATTTTTTTTCTAAAATGATCTGATATGACAAAATTGCAAGATTTCGCTTTAAAATCTTTTACACTATTTTTAAAAATTTTAGGAAATAATTTGAAATATTTTGTAATCTTCTTCAATTTTCTCTTTGAATTCATAAAAAAAATCATTTAGAATTTCCCAATGAATCTTGAGAATACTTTTCTCATTCTCTTGACACCCTGACAAATTCAGTTTACCTAAAAATTGTTTAAATCCTGAAAAATAAAAATGGTCATGAAGTCTTCCATATTCTTTTTCCACACATTTTGAAATCTTCAAAACTGAAAATTCTCAGAAATCTCAACAAACATTACTCTCCTAAAATCTTTAAAAATTATTAAAAAGCTTCTAAATTTTTTCTTCGAATTCTTCGAAATAAGTTTTTGCCCATAATTTCATTTTTCTTATCTCTTTGAAAATGTAAAAAAGTTTACAAATTATAGTGTCATAGCAAAATGTTAAGAACATAATTATTTTCCAATACTAAACAATTATTTTCAATTTGACATGCAATTAAAAATGTAACGTAATCGGGTCAAGAATCCCCCCCCCCCCTCCCCCCTCCCGCACGTAACAGACCGTAACGAAACACGAAATCCCTCCCCCTGTTTAATGTTACGTCATTTGTGAATGATCCCTTTCTCATATTGTCCCAAACCATTTAAATACTAAAATATCCAAACAATTGCGCGTAAAAAATTCAAAATGCACAATTTGATATTTCAACCCATATAAAGGGCAATTTTTCTCGTTTAAGGGTAGTATCTTTTCCGTCATTCAATTATCATAATAAATGTTAAGATTCATAACAGATGAGGGATAAATAAAATCATATTTTGATGATTTTTACTGAGTTACTTATCATGATCCAATTGAATTATATCTAAAAAACCTAATTTTGATTCATCTTTCATACTTTGAAGGTTCCATTTGACCTATAGACATTTCAGGAATAATAATGAAACTAACAACAAGATGTGAAGATGAAAAAATGTGTCGTCTACTTTTGATTTTCAAACTTTATGTTTACAAACTCTCACAAGTCAAACGCGTCAGGCGAATAAGTGACACGAGGCACGAGCAGACAACCAGTTTCGAGCTGGAAGCAGCGAGCGCACACGGGTACTTGGACTTGGGCTAAATAGTAGGGGGTGAAGGTGTGTGAAAGATCGGCTCGTAGATTCATTGATCTGGTCACCTCAGCCTGCATTCTTCACTACTCACCCCCTAGGGGTCCCATATAGGGTCCGTTGATTGAAAGACGAGCCACTTCTACTTTAACTAAAGAGAGGGTAGATACACATCAAAGACAAAGGAACACGTGAGTAATTAATTATTTGAACTTCTCTTTACTCTATTGTTCGATTAACTATTCATCCCTATTTAAGGTTGACTAAAACAAAACAAGAAAGAGTAATCGAAGAGAGAGCACTCTAGCTGCATCATGACAATTTTGATCTTCTAACTTAACTTTAATATGTTATTTCAATCAATTTGTAATTGTTTAACTAAATATCAATTAATTTATAAAACTTACATTCATGTTTAATTTATTTATTTCTTGTAGTCGGTAGTTATCCCCGTCCCAGTTTTGTAGTTTATATACCCGAGTCGAAATATAGACCCTACTTTGACGCTCTTCACGCTGTCATTTGTAGGGGCTAAGGTTTTAAAGTAGAAGCTATTCCAATGCGATTTTTGCCCCTACTTTGGCGCTCTAATGGGCACAAATTTCCAAATCTTCCACCTGGAGCATCGAAATAGGGGCTCAGTTTTTGCTTCTACTTTAATGCTCCATATTCTACCTTCCCGGGTAAAATAAAAATTATTTACGAAAGATTAACAACGTGTATCTAATATTGAATAAATGAATATACAACATAATTTGGGTTTTTTCATTCGTCAACAGATCCTAAGTTTTATGCAACTTAAAATGAAAACTACTATTTGTTGTTAAATGAAGATGCAAAATGTTATGAAATATGTGCACAATGTCACAGTGTCCTCGACTCACTCAACTTTTGTTAATCTTTCGTCAATTAATATGTTTTCCGTGCACTTTTATATTCCTTTCGCTGATGAGTTATAAATCCTTTTTAACTTATAATTTTTGTATTAGAATCTTTTAAAATAGAACGAAGTAATTATTGATATCACAAAATGAACAATTATAAACCTGTAACAGTGTGTTTCAAAAACGGACGAAGTTCTATAATGAAGTAAAACATATTAGGATATAAATATCGAAGTACACATATTATAGAACAGCATAAGTTTTATTATCCTGCTCGTTTTCCTTGTTTTGCGATTCCACTTGTACTAATGTTGGTTTTTCGCCTTCGGAACCCATATAAATATGAACTTATTAATTATTTTTATTCTTCAATCACATATACGTAGAAGACGTTCATACATTTTAATATTCTTTCAAAATCATAAATTTGTAATAATCTTAAGAAGATAATTATTATTACTACAATAGTACTAAGTGACAATATTAAGTTGGGTTAAGGCCCCACTAACTAAAAATGTTACTGTGTTGTATTGTTAATAAAAAATATAGAATAAAAATAAAATCTGGATTTAAATCACAATTATGTTAATTTTTTGCCATGACCTCTATAACTTTTGACCTAATGAAGATATTCATTATTTTCTTTCATATTCGAAAAGCGTTTATCGCCTTCTTTCAAAATGCGATAGAGAATTGAAAAAAGGTTAAAAATTAACAAAATGGCAGCGGTTTTTATCAAACAATTAAAAATCGCTTTTCTCGAAAAACCCACATTTAAATATATGCCAATTTTTTTTTTAAGCTCGTGCTTTGGTAATAGTTTAGCTCGCAAGGTGCTTATAAAATGCCTTTCATCTATTAGCAGAAAATTCGAAAAACATTCAGAAGAATAAAAAGTGTGGGGCTTTCAAGAACATCTTTTTCATTCGTTTCTTCGAATTTTGAAAACATGAAAAAATACATTTTCTGGAAAACCACACTTTTTCTATTTTTTCAAAAAATTTTGAAAAGTTTCTAATCATAGAAGAAAGGCATCTTATAAGCATCATGCCAGCAGACTAACAAGATATCTTCATTATCAAAGTAAAAGTTTAAAAAATGGCAAAAAATTCAAAGTGGGTTTTTTGAGAAAATCGATCTTTCATTTTTCAAGAAAAACCCCTTTTGTTAATTTTAAACCTGTTTTCAATGTTCTGTCGCGCTTTGGCAGGAGACGATGAACACTCAATTAGGTCAAAAGTTATAGAGGTTTGAAGAAAAAAATTGAGTTTTTGCTCAAAATTCAAGCACAAAATTCAAATACGCCTAACTTTTTGGGATTGTTTTTTTGCAAATCGGAAAAATACGTATCGCCTAATAACCTCCGAAGAACAACATATTTCCTCCCAAGAGATTCTGCGATTCCAAATGCAGAACCCTGCCTGATTTAAAATGGAGTCGGTCGCCTGAAGAATAAAGTTAAATAGTTTCAGAATCGAATAAGAAAAAATAAATGACATAATAGGGTACAATTTTGAAAATAAATACCATTAAAGAAAATTTAAATGGCGGGTTATTCGAAAAAAAATTATTAAAATAAGTTGTAAAAATTTAAATATTCTCAATATTATTTATTGTGGTTATTTATTGTGGTTATTATCTTTTGAGGGTTTTGCAAAAAAAATAAGTAACTAATTATGAAATAATATGTATACAAAGTATTTTTTGGTTGAATTGAATGCAAGTAAGTTAGATTTCGAGTCATTATTATGAAAAAATGTAATTATATAGTACAATGTAAAGTAAAGTGATCTATTTACCGCCAATAGCTAGCACTTTTGCTTCCAACTGAATTGTTTTTTTTTTCTTCCATATCATTTGACTTTAAAAGAGCTACTCAGCCTACTTCTCTACTTTCCTTCGGAATCAATTATAAGTGAATGACATCTTGTTTTTTATCATCTATCCACCAGACCAACGCAAACTTCTTTTCACTTGAAGCCATTTCAGATATTATTTTAATATTAATCACGAAAACAAAGATATTTTCTTTGACTATAACCAATAAAATTGACATTTCTACAAACTGCGGTGTTCGAGCTGGGAGGAAACAACAAAGTATTTGTTACGCGAGCGCAAGCGTCAAGACAGCGACGCCATATTTGAGCGTGAAAATTTTAAATTTCAGTTACTGTATGTGAACTGCAAAGAGAGCGAAGTCAATAAATCAAAATTAATAATACGTCAAAGCTGTTAGATTCCAGGTATAATTATATCGGAGAAATGTTCATTTCCTTATTTCTAACCATGTGTGTACTTTCGGGACCATCGTCGTTAAGGGGTTAGCCCTACTTGCAACGCAATAAAAAAGTGAATTTTATCGATTTTTTTTTGAAAGAATGAAAAAATACTTTTTGGTCAAAGTTTGTATATTTAAAAGAGTACCATATAAACATAATTTACGCTAATTTTCATTCAAGAATACACATTATTTCATAAGTTAATACTGATACACCGTAGTATGATTTTTTGAAGGTGTATTGCGGTGAGCAACACTGCTCAGGACTCGATCATCCGAAATGGGAAAATCAAAAATATTTCAAGAAATTATAAGTTTTTCTAGTCCTTGACCTAAGTATTTGGACAAAAAATTTTTTTGACAGAATGGCGGCCAGTCAAAGTTGAGAAATCGATTTTTGTCGAAAAAAAACACATGCGTTTTTAAAATAAAAAAAAAGTTTTGAATGAAAAAAAAATTCCTTCGATTAAGTACTGCTTTTTGATATCACAAAAAAGGTTGCCAAGTTTGGAAATGATCGGTTAAGCGGTTTCATAGAAATCTTGCTCACCGACTTTGAAAACGTCGTTTCGAGAAAAACGCATTTAAAGTTCTGAAACTGCCTAGACCTAGACGGACCCGCCTACGCTTCCGACTGAATAACTTCTACAATTTCATTCAGATTTCATTAAGACTTTCAGAAAATATTTTTCAAATGATTTACTTTCAGAAAATTTTTAAACACCCAAAAATCGAATTTTTCAAAATTTGCAAGTAGGGTTAACCCCCAATCCGACAAACGGCACCTGGTGCCGACTGTAGCAAAAGAAAATATATATGAAGATAATATTAAAGATAACATTATACAGTTATAGGTACGTGGTAATCGCTATCCTATCAATTTCATAAAATAAGTTACTCTACAGAGTAAAAAATATATAACAGCAATTCCATGTCAAATCATCTGAAGAATTTCAGCCATTGTTAATAGTTTTGATGAAAATTCTAGTATCCTTCCTCTTAGATGTTGCGAGGAAAAAACCCAAAATAATTGTTAAAAAAATCCAAAAACTTAGGAAATATTCAAAATTAAAATTTTTGGTCTCTTCTTCTTTAACTTTCATAACTTTGGTGATTTTAATTATATTAAGGTATATTTGTTCAATTGTTCGTAATAGGACGCAGTTTTAGAAATATATATTTTTTTAACTGCGTCCTATTACGAATAATTAAAAAAATCACCTTGATATCACTAAAATCACGAAAGTTTTGAAAATTTTAGAAAAGTGGACCAAAATTTTCAATTTTGAATATCCCTCAAGTATTTGGATTAAGAAAAAAATTATTCTAGCGTTTTTCTTTCGAAACCTTGAAGAACGTATACAAGAATTTTCATCTGAATTACTAACAATAGCTGAAATCCTTGAGATGATTTGACGTGGAATTGCTTATGATTACGATATTTTTTAAGAAATGTGAAGAGATCGACTTTTGAGGTTAGAACTTTCATTCAAGACCCTCCATTCAACTTAACAAATTTTAAAATTACAATTCACAACAAAGATAAATATTATGAAAAAGAAAAGATAAAACATTAGTGTTGAGCCAATTTTCCTCTGGAATAGATGTCTTGATATCATATCAAACTTTGTATTTGATTTTTGTTAACAAAAATTATTATAAAATGTTATACAGAGATTGAGCAGTGTTCATCGAGGAGTTCAAAAAATATTTTTGAAATTTAGAGATTGAGAGAGAGGAGTTAAAAATTTACAAAAATTTACAGAGCGTTAAAAGAGAACTTAAAAATTCTGTGAAGATTATAGAGCTTCAAAGGAGACGTTAATGAAACTCAAGAACGTAGAGACAAGCGCTGCAATGTAGGGGCTAAGAATCTAAGATTTATGTAGAAGTAAAATAGAATGAAAATATCTTCAAGAGCGGCTAAGTAGGAGCTAGTAGAATAAGCAGCTTCAAAGTAGAAGGAATACTTCCACTTAGAGCATCAAAGTAGGGCCTATATTTCGACTCGGGTATAATTAGAATCTAAAAGGAGGAACCATCTTTTAATTTAATGAAATATAAAGTAGGTTATGTTTCTTGAGACGTAACACTACTTTCTGTTCAATAATTTACAGTGATTTACAGTGATGAGAATTATATATTACTCTGTCCGACATTATTCAACTTTTTCTTTGGCAAAAATAAATGACTACTCATTTTGATTGGTCTTATTCCAGTAGAATACGAATCTGACGTCGAAAATAGTAGATTGGCTTTTTCGTTTACAGGAAAACGCGTGCAAATTGTGGCCAACTGCCCGGAAATTGGCTACGAATAAGGGAAATTGGGGAAAATTAGGAAGCTGAGTGCAGGTGTAGTCAGTCATAAGGTCATTTCTCAATTAATGTGGCCTTTATTCAACAACTTACAGTGGTGAACCGATGGCGGTTCCAGCTGGTGTCGAAGATCTGGTCGGCTTCCCTGGTATCCAAAGGGTAATCCCGAGGGTGGTTGGCGTTGTCGCTGGATTCTTCGGATATCCGGTACCGAACCGTCGGTGTCTGGGCACAGAACAACACACAGTTTGGGCTTTCACAGGCACTTTTCTTTGCACAGGTTGAGGGGGGGTGAGGTCTCGAGGACACTCACCAGCGGCGTTCCGATTCAATTTTCTCTGTCGCGTCTTAACGAGAACTGACGATTTGTGGTCGACGACCTGCTCTTGCTCATTTCGGGATTCGTCGACCTCGATCGCCAAATCTCGGGCCTCATCCCTTCCGGATTAGATCAGGGCCGGACGGGAACAAAGGCCCTACTGTAACTTCACGTTACACCCCCTCCCCCCAGTGCGGGACGGGGTATGCGCCCTTAAAGATCTTGCTCTGGATCCATCAGAAGTTCCTGTTCGTCTACGTCTAAGACTATGCAGTCGTCATCCTCCGAATCCAGATCAATTTCTATCTCTATTTCGTCCTGTCTGTCTTTTCTATCGTCCGGTCTATTTTCCCCCTCGTTATCACTTTTTTCTCTTTCCTCTTTAGTTTCCTCCTTTTCGCTGTTAGGAATAACCATTTTCACAACTTCGAAGAACTCAAGGTGGGACTTATCCCAACTTGTCTTTTTATATCTTTTTCTATCTTTATTCGGTGCCGTGTGTCCTGTCTTGTTGATCTCATCCCTATCCCAGCAGTATTCATCGTGGAACAGATATAGGTTTCTCGGTATTTTTCTGCCACAGAATCTACACTTCCACCAGTCCAAGATTTCCATTTTCTGAAACAGGTAAATGAACGGACCTATTCGGCCAAACCAATAATAATTAACAAAATAAGAAAAAAATAAAAAATAATAATCTAACGTTAATTTTGTTCTTTATGCGTTTCTTTGGCTAAGTATTTTCTTTTCTCTATTTAATTTAGTCTAACTTTAATTGCTAAAGAAATCTTTGAAACTTCTCCTCTTGCCTTCTTCTATTGGTGCATGTGTACTGATGATCTGGAACAAATAACTTAACCTAAAATTCTTAATTCTATCGTGGGCTATATAATAAACTCAATTTTTCTTAATCCTAATCTACTCGTTTATTTTCAATACAATAGTCAATATTTGATTTTGAATGTTGTGGTTAACTATTCCTTCATTTCCTTCATGAATTGTTCAACCTCCTTCTTCCTCAGTTGTTTCAATTTTCTCCACTCTTCCTCTATTTCTTGTTTCTCCTCGTCTGTTATTTCCCACGTCATAAGTTTTATTTTCCTCTGTAGTTTTTGTCTCTCTAGTTCTTTTTCTATTTCTTCTCTTCTTCGCATTTCCTCTTTTCTAGTTTCCAACTCTTCCATTAGGTCAGCTGTTTTCTTAATCATTTCTTTCTCGATCCTTCTGATCTCTTCCATTTGTCTTCTATCTGATTGTTCCTTCTCCCTCTGTAGTTTACTTATATATTTTTTTATCTTGTTCTCAACTTCCGGTTTTTCTTCCCTTTGTTTCTTGATCGCTTCTTCGTGTTCTGTCAACCAGTCCTTTTTCTTCATGTCTTCTCCAAACTGTATTTGGGCTTCTTTTATTTTCTTTTGTTTTTCCTCCTCTTCTTTCTTGATTTTTGCTTCCTCTGCCTTTCGTCTATCGTTTTCTTTTATGAAGTCCAGGATTCTGCTGATTTTGTCTTCTTCTTCCTTCTTTTTTCTCGCCTCCTCTTCTTTAAGTCTGTCACCTTCTTCCAAGAACTTTATAATTTTTTCCAATTTGAAAAATTCTTTTCTCTTCTTTTCTAATTGATTCGCCCTCGTCTGTATTTCTTTTGTTTCTTTAATTATTTCCGCTCTCAGCTTTTCCAGTTCCTCTTCCATCTTTTTTCTATTGTTTTTGGCTGCTTGCTCTAAAATGGACTTCATCCTCTCTTCCTCTCTCTTACGCTCCTCTTGCCTCTCCCAACTTTCTGCCATTTCCTGAAATAGAGAAAACATTTCTGTCCTAATTTGTCTTTAAATAAACATTCTTATTCGTAAAAATAAGAAGTTTCGTCTTTATTTATCTGTCAGTTGTCTTCAATTAATTCTTCCTCTGTTTTATTACTTTTAACTTTGTGATTATTATTAAATTCTTTTTATATCATTAATATTCCAACTGCCTATTGATTTTCCCCGAATTTTTCCTAACTCGTAAACTGTTGGTGATAATTTCGCAATAATTTTATAAGGACCTTCAAAATCTTTATTTAGTTTCCTCGCTATTTTCGCCTCTTTATTAGATAAGGTTTTATCTCTTTTATAAACTAAATCGCCTATTTCAAGCTCAAAATTTCTTCTCCGCAAATTTTATTGAAATGCTTGTTTATTATTTGCTTCATCTAGGTTTTTCTGGACTTCTTCTTTAATTATTTGTAATTTGCGCAACCTGTCAAACCATTTATCTGTTTCTTGGAATTCTATTTCGTCAGAATTTTCTAATTCTTTCCTCAACGTTTGTAATGGCTCTAATTCTCTACCAAAATTCAGAAATGCGGGAGTGAAATTGGTTGACGAATGTTTACTCGTATTCAGAGAAAATTGTAGATCTTCCAAATTTTTATCCCATTCGCTATGATCTGTATCTAAATATGCTTTAATCGTTGTTTTTATTGACCTATTACATCTCTCCGTGGGATTCGCCTGTGGATAGTATTTCGGAGTTCTCAGATGTCTGATACCAAACTTCTGGGCGAGTTCTCCAATCGTCTTATTGACAAACTCGGTACCATTGTCCGATAGCAAAAATCTGGGAGATCCCCACTTCGAAATTATCTTTTTGTGAAATTCACTCTCAATCGTTGGGCCGTTCGCCTTCTTGATTGGAATTATTTCTACCCATTTCGTAAATAAGTCAACGAACACTAATATGTATTTGTTTCTGGATTTCGAATTAGGAAGTGGTCCCATGATGTCAGTTGCGACCACTGTCCATGGCTCCTCAACAATTCTTTTTCCCATTAGCCCTATTTTTCTGATTGCCTAGCTTTGTTTTTTTACAGATTTCGCATTTTTGGATATATTTTAAAATTTCTGAGTACATTCCCGGCCAAAAATAATTTTCGGATATTCTCGCATAAGTTTTCTCAATTCCTTGATGACCAGACTGTTTATTATCGTGTCCTTCGCATAGGACTTGTTTCCTAAGTTTTTTGGGGATAACTAATTTCCACGGATTACTTTCGGGTAATAGGAATGATTTTAAGGGGTCGGGTCTGTAAAAATATAATTGTCCATCCCTAATTCGCCATTTTTCGTGCTCTTCAGGTTTCTTTCTCACCTGCCTAAATTTAGTGTTATACCATTCATCTTTTTCATCAATAAAATCGTTATTTTTATTTTCTATGCTACTCGCTAATATAGACGCTACGGATTTTTCTGATTCATTTGTTCTCGATAACGCGTCGGGAACTAAATTTGCGCTTCCCTTCCTATATACAATTTCATAATCGTACTCTATGAGTTCTAGGGCCCATCTTGCTAGGCGACCTGTGGGGTTTTTTAAATTGTGAAGCCATTTCAAGGCTGTGTGGTCTGTTAAGACTTTAAATTTGTATCCTTCTATATAGGGCCTGAATTTCCTTATCGCCCATACGACGGCTAAGCACTCTTTTTCGGAAGCGGAATATTTACGTTCTGCCCCATTTAAGCCTCTACTGGCATATGCTATCACGTATTGGTTCCCTTCGATTATTTGAGTGAGTACAGCTCCCAAGCCTGTATCACTCGCATCGGTTTCTATTTGAAAAGGTTGTCCAAAATCAGGGCAAGCCAGGATATGTGCTGTCGTCAACAACCCCTTTATCGTTTCCAAAGCTTTTTCCTGTTCGTCTGTCCATTCCCATTTTCTACCTTTTTTTAATAATCTATTTAAGGGTTCTATTAATTCCGAAAAATGTGGAATAAATCGCCTGTACCACGAGGCCATTCCTATTAGACGTTGTAATTGTTTAATTGTTTTTGGTCGTGGGAATTCTAAAATTGGTTTTATTTTGTCCTCGTCAATTTGTAGTCCTTTACTATTTACCACGAATCCTAAGTATTTTATTTCCGAGCAACCAAATTCGCACTTATCTGGACTGATTGTTAAACTTGCTTCATTCAATTTATCCAAAACTAGGTTTAAGTACTTCATGTGCTCTTCGAACGTTTCTGAAACTATTACTATATCGTCCAAATAACAAAAGACGTTTGGTTTTAAATCTGGAGTAATTATTTTGTCCATAAGGCGTTGGAATGTTGCTGGTGCGTTACATAAGCCGAAAGGCATACGAATAAATCGAAACATGCCTTTCCCTGGGACTACAAATGCTGTCATTTCCCGGGAATTTATGTTCAAGGGTATTTGATTATAAGCTGAATGTAGATCTATTTTTGAGATATATTTTGCCGACCTTAAAGTATCCAAAATTTCTGCCATTATTGGTACCGGGTATAAATCTTTTTTGGTTGCCTTATTGACCTTCCTAAAATCTAAGCAAAACCTATATTTTCCATTAGGCTTTTTTATCATTACCACTAGATTTGACCAATCACTACTACAATGTTCTATAATTCCCTCATTCAACATTCTATCGATTTCTTCGCACATGATTTCTTTTATTTTAGGAGAGACATGATAATATCTCTGTTTGATAGGATCATGTCCCTGAACGTCAATTTTGTGTTCCGTCAAATTTGTTGCTTTTAATTTTTTGCTCATTTCTGGTATTTTTTCCTTTAATAATTTGTTCATTTTTTCCTGTTCACTTTCCGAAAGTTCCAATATACCTTCGCATATTTCCGATGCAAAAAATTTTGTTTCCCTAATTACCATTGGTTTTCCTATGACGTTATTATTTATAATCGCATTATTTTTGAAATTAATCCAAGTCATATTATTATGTGATTTGATATTCTCTGCTATTGATTGAGAACCCCTGGATTTTACTTTATTTTCTGTCCAATTTTGTGTACCAAAATTTTTATAATTCTTTTTTCCTTTGAACTGTATATTATTAAATTCCCTCGAATTAAACCTCTTTCTTATCGCGTTACTCCTATTAGATTGACACTGCGGATGCTTCACACTCGGGCTCCCTACCTCGTGTGTCGATTCGTTTTCATTTTCGTCAGATTCCAGCGTTTCCAACGCATGGAATCTATTTTGGACTGTAATATCCATCAGCTGTGGTATATGTGCCCGGGTTGAGTTCTCGCTGTTCGCTACTTTAGTGGGGGGAAAGTTTGGTTTTTGGGTTGGCTTATCCTTCAATAACGGGGATAACGGTTTCCCGCTGTCTAGTGTGCTTTCGGCTACCCCCTCTCTATCATTGCGGGACGTAACAGTGTCACCTAACCTAATATTTTTACTTTTTTCATTCGTTACTATGTATCTATCATTTCTTTCTTTTAGCCTATTCATGCGTGATCTCGTCTCTCTTTGTACACTTGACCAGCCT
>CAKNXH010061367.1:29450-56379 GCA_932178445.1 Andricus quercusramuli
TGTTTTGCCGCAAAAATAACATGCAATCTTACTTTTATAATCCCTAGGTTGTGCCTGTTCTTTATTTCCAGAATTAGAGTTCGCTGCATTCTGTGCACTTGAATGCGCGTTCCCATTTTTCTGATTCATCCCGACATTCGCTTTTTCGATATTCTGTTTTTGATTACTAGTTCTTTCTTCCGGTTTTCGGTCGCTTACTTGTGAATTTTCTTCGGGTGGAAATGTTATAGTAGGTCCACTTTCAATCGCTCGCTGATTCTTATTATTAAAATAACCTCTTGATCGTGGGTACATTAGTTGTCGCATCATTGAAATTAGTAGATTGTATGGTGTACGACCGAAGCCTCTGCCTCTGTCGTTTTGAAATCTACCCGTACAACCTCCTCGTCCATTATAACCTCTGTTCTGTCCATTGTTGTCTTTATTATTTTGATTTTGGCTCTGAGTGTTACCGGTTCCACTATTATTTTGATTGTAATTATTTCCTTGACTTTTGTTTATCTCTTTACTTTCTGAAACTTTTAAAACTTGCCCTCTAATTTTTGATTTTACTAATTCTGTTTCAAATTCTTTTCCTAAATTTTCCAATTCTTCAAAGTTTTCAAAATCATTTCTTTTAATATATAATTTATATTCTAATCTTAGATTTTCATAAGTTCTTCTTAATTCCCATTCTAAGCTTTTTCTGGGATGTAGTTTTGCAAAAAGTTTTCTAATTTCTGTTAAAAACGAGTGAATGTCTTGTTCTTCCTTTTGATTACAAAATTTTATTTTATTTCTGATCTCTTCTGAAAATTTTTCATCCATGTAAACTTTAATGAAATCTTTTTTAAAATCTCCTAACGAATTCCAGTTATGTCTAGTGACGCGGCACCACTCAAGAGCTTCTTCTGATAATATTGCATCTGAATTTTCTAGAATGTCAAAATCAGTAATTTGATATCCTCTTTTAAATCTGTATAGGTCATCTAAAAATTGTACGGGACTATCGTCTTTGCTATTTTTAAATTTAAATGGCCAATTTGACATGATCTGAAATGGGGTTTGAATCATTCCGAACGGAAAATAGGCCGCTGGAATATTCTCATTATTTTGGGTTTGGTAATTCCTAGATTGGGTTTTTCTAGAATCTGGCCATCTGCTATTATTTAACCGGCTATTATTTTGTAAAAAAGTAGATCTTCGTTTTAATCTATGTGGCCCTAAGTTTCTGGCTTCCTTCTGTTCTTCGTCAGTATCGCTATGATCAAATTTATTTCTATTTTCTAATTCTGTCGCATTTTCTGAAAATTTTTCCTTAGGTCTTGCACCATACCTATTAAACCTACTGTCAATGTCCTTTCTATTTTCATTTTCTATCTCCCGATAACTATTTTCTGGTTCGGGCCATTTGTATTCGTTTTCTATTCTTTCTCTACTATAAATTTTTTGGTACGGGTTTTCCCCGTTTTTATTAATTTCTGATTCGAAATGTACAGTTTGATGTGCACTTTTTTCACTACTAATTCTCCCTCTATTATTCTTTTTATTTTCCTCTAATTTTATTTTAAAATCTGTCCACCTATTTTCTTTTTCGAATTGGCGTCCATTTTCTTGTAACTCGAATGAACTATGTGCTCTCGGATTTAGTTTTTCTTTGACTAAACTTTCATGTTGTTTTACAATTATTTCACGTCTTTTTTTTAACACTTCCCTTTCTCTACTTAAAAATTCATCGTAAGCAATCAATTCGTCTAATTCGTTAATTACTCGCGCATTTGTGTTTAAAAATGAATCGACTTCGTATGTTTGATTATTCCTAACACTGTCACTTCTTTCGTTTTCAACTATACTTTCCTGTCTTTGTATAAATTTATTTTCCCTTTCTCTAATATTAAGATTTTCTAACCTATTTTCATTTTCTAATATTTTTCTTCCTTGTTCTAAAGTGTTAGACGCTTCCGGTATTTCTGTTTTAGTGAGGTCGTAATTGCTCTGAGCATTTTCCCAATTCCTGGGACCTAACGTATAGTTCGGTGGTACACGGTCTGATGCCACGCTAAACTGTGAATTTGGCGGCAAAAAATTCGCTGGTGGATATGTGGAATCATATCTTGCACGATTGACTCTTTGGGGGGTGGGTAATTGTAAATGTGGCAAAGAGTTTCCTCTGCCAATTGTTCGATTATATGTTCGAACTGTATTTTGGGGTCCATACATCTCTGATGATAGGTTTACATTATGCAGTTGGGATTCATCATTTCCAGGACTATTTTCATTCCTTACTAATTCTAAGTTTCTATCTGGGACAGGGTTAGACATTTTCGTGATTTTAATTTTTCCGGATCTTAATGTCATATACCTTTCCATTTTATTTAATTTTCTGCATTGCCAAAAATGTAAAGAAGCATTTTATATAATTTTCGCACATTTATTTTGTTCAATTTTTATTTTCTTGACTTTCACTTAAGAAACCGTTAGAATATTAATTTTGAAGTCCAAATATTTTTCAATTACTTTATTTTATATCCTATCGATTTTACTTTTCTTGAAAGGCGTCAAGAGCTTCGCAAAATGTAAACACGCTTGGCCTTGATCTTGACCGAGGGCAATCCCGCACACGTGTTGTTTTGATCGCGCCGAAACTGCTGAGCTTACCAAATCGCGTCACTTTCACTTTTGAATTTTAATTATTTCTAAACGGTTTTTCTTTAATTTTACTTTTTCTCCTTACTATTTTCCTATATAGATTCACTTTCTTTATTTTTTCTTACCTAACCTGTCATTTTCTTCCCCCTTCAATCTATTTTATATTCAAATTCTGCTTTTGCTTCACCATTTTTCTTCTTTTTAACTTTAGAAAAAATTCAAATCCAAATTTCTTGGTAAACTTTTTCTTTTATCTATTCGGAATTTCGCGCACTTCTTATTCTACATTTTTATAATACTATACATATATATATTTTCAAATTTCCGTCCTCAGTCTCGTAAAGTACTCAGCGTGGGAAGAAGCTTGGATTTTGGCATTTTGGAAATGTGGGTTAAGAAGTTGGGCGCCAATTGTGGCCAACTGCCCGGAAATTGGCTACGAATAAGGGAAATTGGGGAAAATTAGGAAGCTGAGTGCAGGTGTAGTCAGTCATAAGGTCATTTCTCAATTAATGTGGCCTTTATTCAACAACTTACAGTGGTGAACCGATGGCGGTTCCAGTTGGTGTCGAAGATCTGGTCGGCTTCCCTGGTATCCAAAGGGTAATCCCGAGGGTGGTTGGCGTTGTCGCTGGATACTTCGGATATCCGGTACCGAACCATCGGTGTCTGGGCACAGAACAACACACAGTTTGGGCTTTCACAGGCACTTTTCTTTGCACAGGTTGAGGGGGGGTGAGGTCTCGAGGACACTCACCAGCGGCGTTCCGATTCAATTTTCTCTGTCGCGTCTTAACGAGAACTGACGATTTGTGGTCGACGACCTGCTCTTGCTCATTTCGGGATTCGTCGACCTCGATCGCCAAATCTCGGGCCTCATCCCTTCCGGATTAGATCAGGGCCGGAAGGAACAAAGGCCCTACTGTAACTTCACGTTACAAAATGTATCAAAACACTTTCTTCAGTTGTTTTCTGCAAGCTGCATAGACAATTAAGCGGTCGAATGCGATGCGTTGGAGACTTTTTAAAGGGGTTCCATTATTGTTGAAACTTTGATATCAGGGTCAAAGTAACAAGCAATTTGAGGAAAATGTATTCCAAGTGTTGTTTTCAATTGTCGTTTATCATACTCGCAACCACACATTCGTTTCATCCAACGTTTCCAAAAAACGTTACAACCAATTTAATAATGTTTAAGATTGAAGGCCCTTTTCACCTTCATAGTATGAATCTTGGAAATTGAATAATTTTTACTTCCATATTTTCAAAATTCAAGATTTTCCAACTGCACCTTTCAAGAATTGTTGAACAATGAATTGCTAATCTTGAAAATTCAAATTAAAAATTCAATTTTGAAAATGTACGATTACTACTTAATACTTGAAATTTCATCAACTTTAAAGATTTTGAATGAAAAACTGCTGAATCTGCAAAAGAAAAAACCGTTTGGATCTTTGCTATCAGCAGCATCTTTCTTTTGCATATCTCGTCACACAATTTGAAAACAGAAAGGTATTTCATTTTGCACAAACCATGTAATCACAACAACATTTGTTTGGAGGAACATACTTCTCATTTCCTTATATTTGTTACTACATCTCCAGAACTGCATCCAAACTACACAAACTTCATCACCATACTGTGGAATAGCCAGCAATGTATGGGAAAGAAGGAATGAAAAATGCATCCGGCAAATTTCAGAGAATCGCAGCGTTTTCATCGCAGGGAAAGCTCTTACTTGTCTTGATTTTACCCTTCGTAGTGTGGACGCAGGAAACTATTTTCTACATCTCAATTCCAGAAATTTGGGTAATATCTCAAACTTCCTGACCAGCCGTACTTAAGCCACAAAAACATGTTACTTTGTTACTTGCAAACATTTCTGTCCGTATTCTAGAGAGGCCCGATGTCTGCTGCTCAGTAGACAATCGCCCGAGTTTCTACACTGTGTTGCCGGTTTCAGGAGCAAAAAAAAATTAAATTAAAAAAAACAACTTCTAGAACATTGTCTAGAAAAGGCTCTCTGTACAGGCTGATATAATTGCCTTTAGAATATGTGGCAAAAATATTACATCAAACAATGCATCCTTGTAGACGTATTTTCGTTGCTACTAATCCCCGAGTCGTTTGAAGCACCTTGGCCGCCCTCCCTAACCAGCTCCCGACTTATAGCCAGCATCTCCGGCCAGAGACTGGCCAGGGCCCGACTTAAATTTCCATCCGGGAATAGATACTTTTTTGGTACATCCTATCACTGTGATTTCAGTATTATATTCTGTACATATGTATATTAGGAATTATAAATTTCTTTAACGTTCGAGAATCCAATAAGGAGAAAAAAGAAACAACAATGTTATGTCAACACTATCGGACCATTTTCTATTTAAAATTTAAAAGAAGAAACCCAACGTTTGGGAAACACACTGTTTCCCTCATCAGGAGAGTAAACGTTATAACAGTCTCAAAAGATATAATAAAAGTCTATTAATAAATTAAAATGGACAATTTTTTAGAGAAGATGTAAATAATGAAGTTACGGAATGGTTACGAATATCCTATAATCTATATCATCATTTTTTGGAGTAGATAAAATTATTTGATGTGAAAAAATAGTAATTTAGAATAAAGTTTTTTATCCTCTTTATAATGAATATATGTCCAATGAATTAGATTCTGTGAAATTTTCTGTGAGTAAGATATAATTAGGTTAGCAAGTTATCATAATAATAAAGAATATATAAAGAGGTTAAGTTCAAACATAAATAGTTATAGTTAACATATTTGATTCAATTTCAAGAGTTTTTTTTCGTGTTGAATAACAATAATTAAAAAAACCGTTAACAATGTAATTTTCTAATTTAAAGGTATATTTTATTATAATTATTATGAGAGCAGGATGAAGAAGCATTCTACTCCCATAAAGATGACTCAAAAAATGGATGAAAATTAGGATTTTTAAAAATAATAATATGGGCTTATTAAGGTGAAAATGAACAAATTTGTAACACAGATTAAAGTTTGCTTGAAAAAAAGAAATGAGAAGAGCATTCATGCTTCATATGACAATGTCACCATGTGTTACCTATTGAATATAAAGAGAATGTCGGTGCGCTGCGTACCAGTCTCCTTGTAACCTCCTCTTCGGAACATCGTGCGTCAATGAATCTATTTTAATGAGTTACGAATTGGTAAAGCAGTTTGTTAAAAAAAAGTGTGGAGTATACAATCACTTTTTATGGTCATCGAAAAATTATTGAAACGTAAAAAACAAGATTATTATATCTCGCAAGACGTACTATCTTCATCTTTAACATTTACAGTCGGAAAACACGCAACTGTGACTGGTAATTTGAGTTCAATCATTTCAATATAAACAAAAATACTCTTATATTCAGATCTTTAGAAGCGTTTTACGTGTAACTTCAACTTTACCCCGTAAATTAAACAATGAAAGCTATAAAATAGCAAATTTTATTAAAATACAAAGCTGTTAAAAAATGTTAATTCGCATGAAATGTTTCTTTTGTAAATGAAATACGTACATTGAAAAAAGTTACTGGATCCAAGAAAATGCCTTTCTTTGTTTCCTTTCCTTTAAAACAATTATTTGTTTATTCAAGTTGAGTAGATATTGTTGAGAAGCATAAATGTCATGTCTCATATCAGAGAAATCATTTTCTTTGTAATAATTATTCAATACCAAGAAATATTTCTTTGCAATAAATTCAAAAGTTATCAAGTCAATGGAATGATTTCTTGGGAGCTAAGAACCAAGTTTCTTTGAATCTGTTTTTCACGGTCTAAGAAATATTTCCTCATTTTAATTAAATCTAATGCTAAGAATTGACACGTTTAATGCAAGAAAATAATTATATACAATTAAAAAATAAGTTTAAAAATTAAATCTAGATTTATTTCATCAGAAGAAATCACCGTTTGCATAAACTGTCAACAATTAACTAATTTGAATAAATTTGAAGCATAAGTAATAAGTATAGTATAATAATAAGTAATAAGTGCAAAGAAAGAAGATACTTGTGTAAAATAAATAAATTTGCACTATATTGCAATAAGTATTTTTTAATCTTATATTTTAACATGTTCGTTTTAATTATACATTTTTTCAGTGCGAAGATCATTTATTTTAATAAAATCTTAATGGAAATCGTTGAAAGAAACGTTTATTCAATTCAAGTAAAAGAAATTCATCATTTTAAATAAATATTTCTTTCGATAGCAAATTTCGGACTTGCAACTTTTAGTAGTTCAGGGGAAATGCCGCTAGGGGGCACGGAGAATATCATCTTACTACAGAAAAAAGTTTTCATAGTTATAAGTGAGCCACAAATTTTCACTATGGTTGTAATCAAAAGATATTTCTCCTGATACTACTACGCTTTCTCTATTCTCAGCATCAGCACTGGCTGTTTGAAATATTTTGAGAACTTTTATTTACCCCGTGTAAATAAAAATAAATATCACTATTATAATAATAACTTATTATGAATATTATTACTTCCTATTATATATATTATATACAGATATATCTCATTATATTATATTATTACTTATTATAAATTTATGTCGCAGGCTTAAGATGGTTACTGCCTAATATATCGAAGACATTTTTTGTTAGAGTTGGATTATTCATTCTTTTTCCAAACTTGTTCTCGGGTGAACCCTGGTTTTCATTATAGCCACGGACTAAGTCAAGTGACTGATGTGATGAGGATGTTATTAGTTAATTTAATACGATGTGTGAAATCATTTGCGATGATGTTGTAGGTACAAAATGAGCAGCATGGTGTAGTTTGCAGTTCGTCTTTTACCGCTGCTATGTTTACACAGCGGCCGCGGGTGCTGGAGGTAACAACAGTCGCCTCTGGATGCTTTCTTAGAGCTATCTTGTATCACTTCATAGGTTTTTCGTCGCTTGCTTCCTGATGCTCTAGGAAGTTTCTTATAATGCGACAGGTATTTGATAAAACCGCCTTTTTTTCAAACTCGTTCTCGGGTGAACCGCGGTTTTTCGTCATAGCCACGGACTAAGTCAAGTGATGAGGATGTTAAAAGTTATGCTAATACGATGTTTGAAATAATTTGCGGTGATGTTATAGGTATAAAATTAGGAGCATGATGTCGTTTTCTGTTCGTCTTTTACCGCTGTTATGCTTACACAGCGGCCACGAGTTTTGAAGGTGACAACAGTCACCTGTGGATGCTTTCTTAGAGCTACCATGTATCACTCCAGAGGTCTTCAGTCGTTTGCCTCCTGATGGTCTAGGAAGTTTCTTACAATGAGATAGGTATTTAATAAAACTGCCTTCTGAGCTGCTGAAAGTATACCTTATCGGCTCATGACTTTGACGGCTATGTTGGATGTAGCATTGCTACTGATAGGGTTACCCATGCCACACAGGACGCCCTTTCTCAGCCAAATATTGGATGCTTCACTATCCACTTCATGTTGATCCGACGTTTTGGGGTGCTTGCCGTGAATGGTTTTCTGTCTCTATTGCGTTTCTAATTCCTCTGTGGTTTCTGCCCTGATACTCAAGGCCTTCTCTGAGGACAAATTCAAGGGCATGTATTCAAGATCAACTTTACAGATGGTGTTGTGAAGCGCAATATTCCGCTTGCTGTCAAAATAGTCTCGCAACTGTATAACTTGTGACTTGCACAGTTTCTTGACATCTGCGACGCCCCTACCCCTTTTATTTCGTGGTAGAACTACCCTTTTAATCGCCGAATTACTGTGGCGCATTCGATGCTTCGTCATTTCGATGGGTCCTAAAAGAAACTACGCAACTCGCAGCGACGGATAGGAACTACGTATCTGGCGCGCTCTATACTAAGTATATACAAATTTCTATATACTTAGTATGGAGCGCGCCAGATAGGTAGTTTCTATCCGTCGCTGCGAGTTGCGTATTTTCTTTTAGGACCCATCGATTTGTGCGCGAACGTTCTGATGACCATCCTCGCTATTGAATTAAACTTCTGAGCAAATGCTGCCTATAAATTTTTGTATTTCAGCTATTCAAATTTGTTGAACTACGGTGGTATTTTTGCAGGCAAATGTAGTATTTTGTTTTATTTCAAGCTGCGTTTATTTTGACAAATTACGGTTTATTACAAATAATTCGCGACTTCCTTTAAAACATGGACTTGCTTCCTTTAATCAAATAATATTTTGTCAACTTTGTGACACGCTTATTCTGTACAATATTTCGCATCTTAACATCACAGAAATGTTTACTTATGTTTGGTAAAATTTCGGGTACGCGTCTTTAAACCGAGGAATTACATCTTTCAATCAAGAAAAACGTTTACTTCAGCCGATGGACTTTTATTTTGTTGAAAGGAAATATTTTCTTGATTTAAAATCAAATTTTACTATACCAAGTACCTAGTTGTAAATAGAAACCTCTTGTTTTCTTACCCAATAAAAACGTTCCTTCACTGATTTAAAATTTCGCAGACTGAAATAAATATTCACTTGCAACAATAATTTCATACATATGGTTTAGATAAAACTGTTTCTTTGTATCAAAAAAATATTTCATAAGATATATTCAATAGTTATAATCATTTCTTTGAATCAGGGCCCCCAAGCCAGGATGTATTTCAGCGGGCCAAAGTTTTTGGCAGATAGTTAAAATCTATGTCGCTGAGACGCTACATTGCCACACACACACGCGAAAACTTTGTATCAACAATGTGCCTCATAACTTTTATAAATTGTCACACAGGTTATAAGTTACAAGAAATAATTGATAAATATATTCTTCAATAGTGTGGAGGGCATAAAGTTCAATTCGTTAAACCCGCGATATAAATTTTGTAGAAATTGAATGTTAAATTAGCCAAACTTTTAAGGAAAAATTAAGAAAAACATTTTCTCTCAAACATCCCTCTCATAATCTTGAAAAAAGGCTGTCGATTTCACCACTAAATCCATTCATTTTAATTTTAACATGATTATTGAATATATAAAATTATAAAATTCGTAACATTTCAAAACCTATGAAATGTATTGAGTCGTAGCAATTTTTGGAACATTTTAGAGAACTTCTTAAGGATACGCATTTTCTCATACATTGACAAACTGCCGAAGGCTGGTGCCCTTCTCAGTATACAACAACAACCAGCTATGACTCTCTCGTTTCCAGTTCTGTCCCTTCACTTCACCTCAATTGACCGGAGTCAATCGATTTTGAAGGAAACAAGAAACTGTTTTCTAAATTGGCGTTGATCAATATGAAAGGAAGTAGAAGTATAGAGATAGTCAGCATAAGAATAGCTATATATGCTATATGATACAGACGGAATACGAGACGTTTTGAGAAACTTTTCCAAGGAATTATTGAGAGGTGCAGCTATAGGATACACAACTGAGACACATAACATGATACGTTAGAAAATCCGGTTGAGAGAGTCATTGTCTCTGACGTTAGGAATATAATCAAGAACTTAAATAATGGTAAAGCTAATGGACCTGCTGCTGTAGACAGTATTAACGCTGAAATCCTTAAATAAGGTTGGCGACTATACATATCTCGCAGGTTATACGAGTTGATAAAGTTATGTATCGAGATTTGGAGAGTTCTAGATGACTGAAAAAAGGCGACTATCGTCCCAATATGCAAAAGAAAGGGAGATAAGAGCAACCGTAATAATTACAGAGGTATCAGCTTATCAAATACCTTAAATAAAATATATTCAAAAATAATTATTTATAGGTTAATGGAAATAACAGAAAGAAGTAAACTTAGGGCAGTCCTGAAAGAATGCGGAGTCAATAGATGGCTCCTACAAGAAATAAAAACAAACTATGTAGGTAGCAAAGCGAGTGTAAGGGTAATTAGGAGGCTGGGTGACCGGTTCGATATTATGCAAGGTGTTAGGCAATGATGCGTTATGTTCTCATGGCTATTTATTGTATTCATGGGCAATTGTCCAAGAATGGCCCTGTTCGTCAAAGAAGTTCTGGATCTCGGGACAGTGAAGGTACGTGGCTTAGCGTTCGCAGATGATAAGGTTGTTCTCGCAGAATCAATCGAAAACTTGCAAAGAATATTGAGCAAACTGAATACAAGCATAAAGAACACGGGCCTCAAAATCAACGTAAGTAAACAAAAAATTACGGTGTTTGACGGAAAGGGTGAGTAAACAATATGCAACATTATCTTAAACGATAAGAGAATAGAACAAGTTGAAAATTACGTATATCTTGGTAGCCTATTTTCTAATAACGGAAAGATAGATGAAGAGATAGCTAGGCGTATGAACGAGGGTATGAAGGTTATTGGTAGAGCAACCCTGCAATCCGTCATCCATCCATAAGTATCCGTTTGAATACTTTTTTCATACTCCTCAATCCGTTTGTATCAGTTGGATATCCATCTATCCGTTTGAATAATAATCTTATCCTGTGTGACTATCCATTTTAATCCTTCTGTATCCGTTTTTGTGTATTAATATCCGTTTTCATACTTATACGTTCCAATCCTTCATTTTTGATCCGTGACTCAATCCTTATCTATCCGCCAACTACTTAGATTTAATCTTGTCACCTATAACGGATTGAAAATTTATCCATTTCAATTAATGCTTATCCTCTTCAATCCGTCCTCTAAAAATGTATTCTCTTACAGTTCTAATCCACACCGTTCTAATCATCCGTGCCAAGCATTAACTATCCTCCTGAATCCGCTCTCCACATATCATATTGCTTATCCGTTCCAATCCATAATTTTCCTTCTGTCACCCTATCCTTTTCTATCCGCGACCTACTCTGACATTTCTTGTTAACTATCACGGACAGTATACTAATCCGCGCCAATCATTACTTATCCTCTGCAATCCTTTCTCCACAGAAAGAATTGGCTATTCATTCTGATCCATAATTTTCTATCCGTAATCCTATCCTTGTTTATCCGCGACCTACTTTGATTTTTCTCGTCATGTAACACGGAGAGAATCTTAATCCGTGCCAGTCATCGCTTATTCTCTTTAATTCGTTCTCCACAATATGAGTTAGAAAAATTATCGATTGAAACGGATAGACAATATATTTATACTTCCTATCCGAGTAGATAGGCAGGGGGAGTTCTAACGCAAGATTCCTGTTACCGACATGTTACCGACATGGTTCTGTTCCATGCTAAGAAGACCGTGGTTCATGTTAAATTTATAAGGTTCGAGATTGACATGGGGGGGGGGATATTTAAATTGATAAATGAATGATGACGTAATATCCGCTGTTACATTTCAGAGGATATGATAATTGCAATGGAATGTTGTTTTTCAAATTTAAGAATCATTTTTCTAAGAAGCGAGTTTGATTTTTAAATAACAAATTCCTTAGCGGCTCACCCTTTGATATTTGCCGACAAACGAATTGTTAACGTTATATATTTTTCATAGGATTGGGCAACAAACGTAAGTGTAACGTTGCTCAGTCTTCAATAAATACATTCCAGAAGTATAATGTGTCATTCATATGACGTCATCTCTTTGATATTTTTTTAATAACAAACCCCTTGGCAGTATTGCCTTTAATGTTGCCGACAAACGAATGGTTTAAACATTTTATAAATACATCATAAGTATGGGAGCCTGTCTTTGATTTTTTAAATAACACGTTTGATGTAAACAGTTCTTAAAATTCCAATCTCAGATTTCTGAGATTGGATTCATTGGAATCATTCTTAGAAATGATGTCAATTGTCTAAAAAAAATGAGAGGAGAGGGAAAATATTATAAAAGCGAAAAAATTCTTTTCTTCTACCACTCTGTAGTAGGATGTCAAGTAGTGTGGGACGGTGGCACGATCTGAAAATTCGTATAGATCTATTTCTGAAAAATATTCGAAAAGTCAAAGAACTGATTCATCTACAATCAGATATTCGAAAGCTTACAAGAAATTTAAAAACTCTAAATCTTGAAGATAAAAAGCAGTGAAAAAATATGGATTTCTCCAAATTAAACAAAACCGCCCTCAATGAAGACTTTCTTCCATCAATTAAGCTGACAGATCTAGAAATTAACAAAAAATACGGAATCACGGATATCAAGAAAGCTAAAACAAAATATGGGATGAGAACGTTCGTAATCATGGAAAACAAATTCTCCGTTTTTCTACCTCAAAGAATCGCTAAACTGTTCGAAGAGGATGAAACACTGTTCATGCACACGAAGAAAGCTTGTGAAGATCAACATCTTGGCATGGTGTATTTGGGTGGAAAGTGCAATTCCATTGAATTTGTTGAAAAAAATATGTAAAGTGCACAGTTTTCTACTTATAGCTCAGTAACTGAAAGCTCTTAGTGTCATCAACATCATCATGTCTTATACTCCTCGAAATCAAATGTTACATTCAACTACATACAATCTGAATTCATCATTCACAAAGCAAATTATCGTGGGTGCTGAATTTAAAAAAGATGGAAGGTTAGCATCATCGGTGAAACTGTTAGCTAGTCATCCTCATGCAAGCGTAACCTTAAATCTTAATGAGTGGAAATTGTTCAAAAGTTATTTCAACATCATTTCAATGTACTTTGATGCTCAAGAGAAGCAACAATGCATCGACTGTGGAAATTTCCGTATACACATGACTATATCTTATGGAGATTACATAGTGGCTTTGGAGCAAATTCAAGAAACTGAAGTTGAAACCAGAAAATATTACCCGTTTATGCTACAAGAAACAACGTTTGCTGTTCTCCAGGAAGTCACTCCTTGCATCAACCGGTATCTTCTAGAACAGAGTGTTATGCCGTTCCAATGTACGAAGGATGTTATCATTAAAACCATTACTGAAGGTGTTTGGTGTAATGTGAAATCACCTTGTGTGAAAAGTGTCAAATCTTATATACAAAAAAATTATGTTAGTTTAAAGAATAAGGTAATGAAAAAACTGGTATTTACTAATCTCATGCGATTCGAAAGTCTGTTTCTTGAAAGGATTACTTTTCACAATCAGAATGTGTGTGAAGAAGTGATTCAGAAATTAGCAGAACTCAGATGTGTGAATGGTACCTTTATACATTAAAATTTCCATGTATTCAATAGTATAATAATCTGAATGAAAAAAGATATAATTTAAACCAAATTCGCCTTTTTCATTCACTAGAGTAAGGGTAGGTAATGTGTAAGTAAAAAAAAAAATATATATATATATGTTTGAAAATAATTAACTTTATTCAGAAAAAACTTATTATTAATACAAAAGATACTTATAAACTAGACTTTCCTATCCAACTATTGTGAGAATCATCGAAACATAGCCATTTTACAAACAGCTCATTTTCACGTTTTTTCAGTACCTTTTCCACAAGATAAATGTCTGGATTTCTAACTCTGCCAAGTTCTTGTTCATAAAATCTACCTGCAATAGCTTCATCTTGATAATCTTTAAGCATATACGTCACTGGTTCAGTATTCTGAACATGACTTATGGTAAATATTTCAGTTGTCCAATTTGGTGTATATCCTTTCTCAAAAACATGCTTAAATTTACTTATACGTACTCTATCTCCAACTTTAAATTTAGCTTCTTTAACTGCTTCTTTCACATTAAAATTTTTGTATACATCAAACAATTTTTTCTCATTTTGCTTATTAACATCTTTTTGTTTCATTCTAATAGTCTGGTGTTTGGTATCGTTGTAGGACAACATTAAATCTTTCAAAATATCTATCCACTTATAATTACCCTGCAAGCTAAATTGCATCCACATTTTGTTTTTAAGGTACGATTAAATCGCTCACAAATTGATGCTTTCAAATTACTAAATGTCGAGTACAAATTTATTGTATATTGCTTCATAATATTTTCAAAATGTGAGTTGTAAAATTCTTTACCTCTATCAACATGTAAATTTTTTGGTACGCGTCCTTTATCAAGTACAGATTCTATGGCTGCAGCTACATCTTCACCCTTCTTGGATTTAACAGGGACAGCCCAAGCAAATTTTGAAAATATGTTAATTACAGTTAAGATGTACTTGTATCCTTTGTTTACTCTCTCGTATGGCTGCATTTCAACCAGATCGCCATGTCTCATCAATGCCACGGATGTCAAAATGTCGACGTTGGTAATTTCTTCTAGCTGGCTTATGCAGCTCCTTCACCAACTGCTGCTTCTCAATGTCCATTTTTGAGTGCATTCAGTCTAGTGTATACTTGACTAGTGAGCTCTGCATTTCGATACACCAGTTTTTGAATTGATTCAACATCAATTTTCACATTTTCAAAAAGCTTTTCTGTCGAATTTTCCAAAGTCTCAATCATCATATTATTGTTGACTACTTCAGTTCGCAAGGAAGCTATAACATCGTAGATAGTCTGAAGTTCACGCTGTGTCATATGTTGCATCATATTCAGATTAACGGCATCATTCTGCTCTTGAGCATCAGCCACTTTACACAACCTTTTATTATTCATATCATAATCTCCTTCAGATGTGACTTTAAAACCAAATCCAGGAGGACCACGACTTGTACTCTCTGTTCGCTTAGTATGACGTCCGAATACATCGATGCTCATCTTGTAAATAATGAAAATCTTGACGAAACACTCATTAATATATAATTCCAGCTTCTCGTAGTTCTTCAATAATTGATATAATTTCGTTTGTGTGACTTGGATTTCCAGCTGCTTGAGATGCTAGCAGTAAACGTAATCTATCCACTAATTCATTTGGATCATCCCAGTAAATGTAGTCTAATTTATTATCCTCTGTGCTAATCATATATTTTGGAATTAAACCCTTACCTGATGAAAAACGCTTCTTATTTTGTTTATTAGTTTTTGAGGGTGATGATACATTTATTGCTTTAGCTATGAAATTTTGAAACTTCAAAGTTCTATTATCACGAAGTGCCCCATCAACCTTATAAAATTTTTTATGTGCATTTGTTGAAATTATGATTCTTTTATAATTTTCAAAGTCATCTAAGCTTATTGAATTTTCTGCTGGATCCTTTTTAAACAAAAGTTCCAACAAGCCTTTAGTTGTTGGATAATTGCTTTCACCCACAATAATATGGTTCGATTCAAAACTAATTGGTGAATCACCAATCATTAATCTATTGTTAGTTAATTTTCGTATACCAAATGTAACATCTAGATCCTTTTTTCTTTTTTCTAACATTTCAAGATAATTTTTCACAATACTATTCCATGAAGTGGTACCTATTGTTTCTTCAGAAACTTCTGATCTTTTTGAATCTGTATCCACAGCTGATTTAAATGAAGTTTCAGCATAATCTTCTAGCTGTGAATCTTCTTCAGATTCACTCTTTACTTCATTTTTGATTTTATTCTTGACTTCATTTTCAACTGGATCAATTCTTTTAACAGTTTCAAAACCATTGACTATTTTCTCAAGCGGTGTAATGATTGGCCTAAAGGTATGATTAAATGTCTGCTCAACTGTTTCTTTACCCAACTTTAGTAATCTATGCTTCCGTCGAATCGCTTCACTAGCTTTAGCAATTTTACGCAAAATACTTTTTTCATTATGAAAGCCCTCCTCACGTATAGACATGTTAATGCCACAGTGTTCAAAGTGCGACTGTCTCTATGTAACCAATACATACATATATATTGCTTTTCCAGATTAACAAAACAGTCAAAACCTTTTCTATATCTACCTTGATTTAGATTTCTATCCCTATCAATTACAACAAATCCATGCTTATCATCATTCCAGCAAGCTACGCACATTTGTTTGAATTGTGAATAAGGCATGTCAGTATTAACATGATCATCATATATATGCTTCAGATTCATCTCATCTTGTTTAAACAGTACAAGAAAATTAACGTTATCACTTATAAGATGTTTAGGAATACGAGCATATGTCTGGCTCAGATAGAAACAGTCAACATCCTTGTGCCTCCCCATTGAAAAGAATGCTTTTATATTATCTTGCTTCTCACAAGCTACATCATCAAATACAAACACTGAATTTGAATTAGCTTCACTTGGTATTACAACATCATCATGCTCATTGAAAGGATAGTACTCAATGCCATCTACTGAGTGAAGAACTTTTTCTAAGAACTTATATTTTGGTTGATTTAAAGATTTAGAGTAAACATAAACATTTTCAAATCTCAATCCATTTGGGTGTATTAGTAGAGCCAACAAAGCATTTGTCTTTCCACAGTTAGAAGGTCCACAAAATATTGCTCGTACACTGTTTGGTAGCAAGTCTCCATGTCGTTTCTCTTTTTTCTCATCTTGAACAAGAGAATCGAAGTTATCAATGGGAAGTTTTATAGCTTGTGATTCGAACTGCATTTTGAATGCGACTGACTGAAAAACTATAAATGTCATGCTTATATGGTTGACTTTTCAGTATGTAAACATCTCTTGATCAGATATGATCGTTCACGGTGACAAACCTAGAGTTAGTCGTAAGCGCACCTTGAAAGAGGCAAGACGTGGCAGTGGTTTGTTGAATAACATCATCAACAGACTTCCAGTAGAGTTACATCTTCCTGGATATCAGTATTCTGGACCAGGCACGAAATTAGCAAAACGACTTGCGCGAGGTGATCCTGGAATCAATCCTCTTGACGCTGCTTGTAAGGACCACGATATCGCTTATTCGCAAAATAGAGAAAACGTTGAGGCAAGAAACGTAGCTGATAGAATATTAGCTGAAAAAGCTTGGAAACGTGTATTATCAAGAGAGTCAGATATAGGTGAAAAGGCGGCTGCTTGGGGAGTAACTAGCGCAATGAAAATTAAATCAAAATTTGGTATGGGTCTTAGAAATAAAAGCTCTGCTACTACACTCAAAAAAATCGTTACAGCAGCTAAAAAATCAGTGATACCAAGTAATGATGGACAAACTGTTATTAAATCTGCCCTCAGAGGCGCGCGTGCAGCTGTAAAAAAAAGCTGGTGGAAAAGGAAGTGTAAAGAAACCTCGCATTTTACCAGTTCCAAAGAAATTGGGTGGTTTTCTACCCTTTCTTATACCCATCTTTGCTGGTCTAAGTGCTACTGGAGCACTAGCTGGTGGAGCTGCGGGAATAGCTAAAGCTATCAATGATTCAAATGCTGCAAAACGACAGATTGAAGAAAGCAAACGTCATAATGAAGCAATGGAAGCCATTGCCGTGGGGAAAGGTCTTTATTTGAAACCATATAAAGAAGGATTGGGATTTTATCTAAAACCATATACTCAAGGAGCAGGACTTCAGTGCAAGTCAAAAAACTCAAAGTGACGCTACCTCATCGAGCACTAACCGATGCAGATTTACTTAAATTCGCGAAATCTTTAAAAATTACAAATTTTCGAGGTGTTTTTATGCGAAATGGATTACCAGAGGGTGGGCCACGTAAATATGAGAGTGCTATTGTTAACCTTGATGATAAAAACAATTCAGGGACTTATTGGGTTGCATATAAAAAGGTTAACAATAAAATAATTTATTTTGATAGCTTTGGTAATCTCCGGCCACCTTTGGAGCTGTTTAAGTATCTAGGTGTTGGTAGCGTAAAATATAATCATGAAAGGTATCAAAATTATGATACATTTGTGTGTGGGCATTTATGCCTGAAATTTTTATGTAATCAGTTAAACTCTAAAAGCATCTATAATCTATATAAATGCAGAGACTAATGATTTCAAGTCAGTCAAATGCTAGCAGTCATCATGGATGATTCATTGACACTAACATTATCGGGATCTACTTCCATCCTAGAAAGTCAGTATTTTCCTCCAATTGAATTATCTCCATATAAAAATTACGCTCTTGGTCTTGTTGAATTTCAAACCTTCAATTCGATACCTAATGTAGACATTGGTCAAAATAAATTTTATGTCGATGATAAAATAATTGAAATACCTACAGGAAGTTATGAAATAAGTGACATAAAGCGCTATCTACAGAATGTTTTAGTACAAAAGGGTATTGAAATTCATATTAAACCAAACAATAATACTTTAAAAAGTGAAATTTATTGCAGTCACGACATAAATTTTGAACCTAAAGATTCTATCGGTCATTTGCTGGGTTTTCCCCCACGCAGACTAGAAGCTAAACAGGTTTATGAATCTGATCAACCAGTATCGATCATAAAAGTGAATTTGTTGAGAATTGAGTGTAGCATAACGACCGGTGCATACATTAATGGTCAGAAAGTACATACTATTCATGAATTTTTTCCTGTGGTGCCACCTGGATATAAGATAGTGGAAGTACCGTCTCATGTCATTTACTTACCAGTCGCCGTGCAGACAATAGATCATATAACGCTCCGTATAGTTGATCAAGACGGACATTTGGTTAATTTTCGTGGAGAAATTATAACAATCAGACTACACATCAAGTCTTTACGATAATGGGTATTGTTTTCAATAAAAAGGTTGGCTTCAGCTATAATACTTTATTACCATGTCGCAAGCGCACCAGTCGACAACGAGCTGTCAAAGGGTTAACACTTCAAAACGTGCTGCTGCTGACAAGGGCAGGTCTCAAGGTTACACCACTCGCAAAAATAAGAGAATAAAAAGATTCAAGATTTTTTGTGCTTGCCTCTGTATTTTTGTGTATCGACGTTTAATTGTTTGTCATGGAAGAGGAAATTTTAAGCATTGAAACTCCCATAATTTTTGATGAATCTATCGCTCATTGTGAAGTACATGCACATCAGCCATATGCCTCATCCACCTTCAATAACAGTGATGAAATTCGAATTTCTGTGCAAAATCAAGATCATTGTCTTCTACCTAGCAAGAACTCACTTCACGTGCAGGGAAGATTGGTAAAGACTGATGAAACTCCAGTGGACAATACAGTTCTAGTTTGTAACGCCATCTGTCATTTGTTTGAAGAAGCAAGATATGAAATCGATGCTATTGAAATTGATAGAAATAAAAATGTTGGTCTCACTAGCCTTATGAAAAATTATATATCTTTAAATCCTGGACAATCACATTACGCAGAGAATACTGGTTGGCTTGAAATAAATAATGATGCAAAATCATTAACTAATGCTATTGGTTATTTTGATATATCCATACCTCTTAGCATGATATTTGGTTTTGCTGAATTCAACATGAACTTATTTTGACAAGATCAAAAAGTGATGCAAATTCCATCTTGAAAAAAGCTCTCAATAAGCTGTATAAAATTAAAATTAATAAGATAGAATGGTTTTTACCAAGCGTTAGATTGTCAGATTCGCGAAATTTTCAGCTGCTAAAATATATTGAGAACGACCCATCTATTTCAATAAGTTTTCGTACTTGGGAATTGTACGAATATCCTCTACTTCCAACGACTTCAAACCATGTTTGGACTGTAAAAACATCAACGCAATTGGAGAAACCGAGATTTGTTGTATTAGGTTTTCAAACAACCAGAAAAAATAATACTAATAAAAACTCTAGTGAGTTTGATCATTGCAACCTAACTAATGTGAAACTATTTTTGAATAATCAGAGTTATCCTTATGGTAATTTAAATCTCAATATTAGCAAAAATCAGTATGCTCTACTTTATGAAATGTATACAAACTTTCAAGCTAATTACTATGGTAAAAATCCACAACCATTGTTGTCGAAAGGAGAATTTATAGAGTATGCGCCTCTAGTTGTTATTGATTGTTCGAAACAAAATGAATCATTGAAATATGGACCTGTTGACGTTCGTTTGGAATTCGAAAGTAGTGAAAATTTTCCCACCCAAACATCAGCATATTGCCTCATCTTACATGATCGTGTAATTGAATATAAACCAATAAGTGGTTCGGTGAAAAAGTTAATATAAAAATATTGTAAGCAGATTGAATCAGTTTAGTTGCTTACGAGATGGAATACGTGGTGGATGTGCAGGCTTTTAGGTGTCCAGTTAATGAATTTATATTGAAAGAATTAGCTATAGTTTTAATCAATGATGATGCTGTACCTTTTTCTGTTTTGTTTCAACCTCCTTGCGAATGGAGCTGCATCCCATCAAAGTATAGATGTATGAATCGATGGTTGGAATATAATTTGCATGGCCTACCGTGGAATACTGGCGATGTACCTTATACGTTTGTGAAAGAAATCTTGGAAACAATTTTTAAAGATGCTAGTAAAATTTATGTGAAAGGCTTGGAAAAGAAAAATTTGTTTAAAAAGTTTGTTACTCAGAAATCAACGCAAATTATTGACATGTATGATATGGAATGTCCTTCATTGAAAATCTTATGCGCTGAGTCATCTACTAATGTATGCCCACATCATTCAAGCACAAAAAATTTTTACTGTGCACTTCGAAATGTTACTTTATTGAAAAATTGGTTATCTCGAGATAATTAAGAATCAGATATAAGAAATAAGTGTTTTTCAACTTTTCTTAGTTTTAAGTTAGTATGTAAGTTTAAAAAATGTATTTTTTTCATAAATGAATAAAATTACATACATTTGAATATAAAAAGCTGTTTTTTATTTATAACTCATAATTTTATAAATCTCAATGTTTTTTAGGTTATTAAATAACACAATAAATATATTTAACTTTCCATTTATTGAAACATAGAACTTTTTCTCTTCATAATTGATATACAATTTTTTTTTTTACAGTAATAAATACAATAGTTCATAGTTCAGTCAAGAGTTCATATTATTCATTCATACCTTATAACAGTATTCACTCATGTTTACAAACTGCATTCATTCATTCATTTGCATAAAAAATATATTTTAAAATAACAGTACATTATTATCATCATTGTCGACATCCATGAGCTCAGGCGCTCTATTTTTATACCCCCATGGGAGAGTATCCCCATGATGATAAGCACTCGCTTATCATCATGCCAGCTGAGAGCAATCTTATCTTGTTTAATTGAGTGTACCTCATGCTTTCGACTTCGGATTAAGTGTTGCGTCCGAACCAGGTTTTGGCAAGAAACTAGAGTCTGCTTATAATCATCGAATGTTATTGTTCTTAAAGTTGACTTTTTAACCCCTTTTGCTTTTTTCCCCCCATCGTCACCTAAAACTTTATAGGCATATAATTTGGATCGCAAACCAATAAATTCAGTAATTATTTTTCCATTATTTTCATCCTTCATCAAACCCAATACTTTTTTGTTTAGAAGACGTATACCGTAGACATTATTTGGTGAATAGTCTGATGTATCGAATTTGTGCGAATCTTTTTCAATATAATCGTAGACGTTGGGAACTGTGAATTGATATATTAGGCTGTCTGTGTCTGTATACAGTAATTTTGCATTGTTACCAAATGTGTTTTGAATATAATTATAATGAAAATCATAAATTATTATTTTTGATATGTCAAGAACTGTAAATCCGGTATAAATTGGTTTATTGAAATTAATTTTTGTTTTATTCATTTCAACGATTACCATGTCTTCACCAAATATGGTGAGGCTATGAAAATTTGGTCTTGCGATTAAATTTTTCGCACCATACCGCCCCTCCCATTTGGTTACAAGCCTTACATCTTTATGCTTTCTAACATTCTCCATAGTTTTAACAAAAACTGAATTATTCATTAATTTATAAAAGTTTTTCTCAAACTCATTTACTGATTTTTTCCTACAGTCTGTATTTAGATCAATGTAATCTTTTAACCATGGTTTCTGTTTAAATTGTAATACTATATACTTTTTCTTTGGTAGCAAATTTGGTACTAATTTTGGAATTGTGCATTTTGAGATAGGAGGTATGAAATGTTCTGGGCATAAAGGTAAGTCTTTATGTACATCATGAAGCTCTTCTGGATATTCTAAATCTACCTCTAAGATGTAGCCTTCAGGTGAATCGTCAGGAATATTGAAAAAGTTTGGCTCATTATCAAAATTTTCAAACCATTTAAAATCTTTGTATGGTAAATATTCGCTCATAGCCGCACCATATTGGTTATTAATATCAAAGTACATTATGTAAGACTCTGGGTCATTTGGATTGAAATTTAATCCCATAAATCTATTATTTGCCTTTGCATATCTATTTGAGCATTGGGAAACCCCACCTCGGATACCTTTTTCAATAAATAACAACATTTCAACATCTGTGAATAAATCGAGTTCAATTCCTGTATGTTTTAACATTGCATCAAAAGCTAGTCCCGGTGCTGTGTAATAGTGTAATGGATCTAAAGTGTACGTTGAAAAACATGTTTTTCTAAAATTTTGAAAAATATCGGCCAAAAGTAAAACATCAGTTTTTAAATAAAGATCAGAGTATTCACTCATAGTTTTTAAATTAAAAGTTTTCCATACTTTACAAGCATGTTGATAATCTTGGTCTGAAATATTTGAATCGTTTAATATTGAATAAAAAGCCTCTTTTATTGGCAATTGTTTTTCCTGCAGTTTTGCCCAACTATCAATATAATCATAAGGAAAAACACCTTTCCTTGTTAATAAATTAAATTCATCATCATTTGCGCAATATTGTCTCGTAATTTTCTTCTCATCATTATTTAAATATGATGCCAATTTTTCAAGACTACTAGGCATAAATCTAAAAGAGTCAATAAATCGAAGCTTTACATTTGTGCCTTCTACTTGTTTTGTAAAAGATATATATTTCTCTTTGTTTATAGGTAATAATTGAGCGCTACCTTCAAAACTTGTAGCTAAGTCTTTTATTAAAAAATGGGCATCATATCCTGATAAGTTATGAAAAACTACAGGAATCACATGCGAGTCTTTATAGTTAATATTACAAGCTTCATGACTTGGACCGCGATATTTACCTGTAAAATGGTCATAATCGCGATGTTTTATGTCATCATTCGCAAAAAGCTTTTCACAAATGTGACATTTTTTTGCCGTTTTAAATTCATGCTCTTGCTGCAATGTTAAAGGCTCCATTGGGATAATATTTTTTAGAAGCAAATATACTTCCTCAGACACACGTTTTAATTCTCTCATGAACCAATGTATACAGTCTTCTCCTCTATAAACTTTAAGTTCAGAAAGAGAATCATCAACATTGCAATATTTATAAAAAGCTACACTTGTTGGGACATGCTTTTGGTAATTGGTTGATTGTACATCTGAATTTTTTTCTAATAAACATTCTATATCAGCATAAATTGCCACAGGGGCTTTTTCCTTAAATCTATAGTTTTTAAATTTCAATATGTTATTCTTTTCAGTTGGTAGTATTACCCTGCATTTATTCATATTTTCGCAGTCAACTTTATGATTATTCAAAGATTTTTCAAATTTAAAATGACATAAACATCGATCACAGAACCAAGTGCGACAATGAGCCTTTATACATTGTGATTTTATCAATCGTGATAGATTTTTAATCCATGCGAAGTGATAAATTCGATTATTTTCCAAAATATCATCATCTCCCTCAGTTAAATCAATGTCTGTATTTTCAATCATAAGGAGATGAATTGTAGGTTTGTCTGACTTAAGTTGACTTAAATACAGCGGAACAATTTCTTCTTTCATACTATTTTCATGAGACTCTATACTATAAACATTTATACTTAAATTATTTAATTTCTCAAATTTCGGTATATCATGTAAACTAATAGGAAATTGTATTCCATCATATTTGAGTTCAGTATCGAAATGAGGATAAGAACTAGTACGGTTAGAATCTCTTTTAGCAGGGTACAGAGCTGCCATAACCGACCAGAGAAAACAAAAAGCATCAGTATTCTCTACATTTATAACTGCTCTTTTATCTCTTACAAATTTTGGTAATCGTATGTAAGTTGACAAACCAGCAACTGAAAGTGGTGTATATTTATTGAAATTCACATTTAAATTTATAATTTCTTTTAATTTCCAATTAGACTTTGTTTGTTGAAACTCTTCAACTTTAAATAATATTTTCTTTCTTACTTTAATCTCAAACCATTCACCAATATCTGTCAACTCAAGAATAGTTTCATTTTTGGTGTTAAAAAATTTTATTTCTTCTATTTCCCTACCTTCTTCTAATGCACTGAATTTAGCAGCTAAAATAACGTTGACTTTTGAACCCCCCATAATTTTAGGAGCATTTTTTATTCTTGCAATAATCATTTTCTTTGCATCATCTAAAAAGCTATTTAAATACTTATGTGTTAAATTTATTATTAAACCTGTTCTAATGCGACTCTTGAAGGCAGTCTCCATGTCTTCCCACTTGATATTTTGTTTGTCCACAGCTTCATTGACCCCTGCTCCTCTTCTTCGTAACTTCTTGAATTTTCGATTTCTGGCTTTTAAAATCCCAACTAGAGATTGAATTTTATTTTTTTGACCCAAAGAAATGTCTTTTCCTCTTCTTAGGAGTTTATTCAACAGCCTTATGTTTTGGATTCCACCTCGGATCCAAAAATCAATTTCTTCAAATGTTGCATTTCCTTCCAAAATTTCATACGCTTCAAATAAGTCTCTTACACTGCTCTGAATTCATTTTCAAAATATTTTTAAAAATATGCTCACTGAATAATTGTCAAGGTTGAAAAGTCGAACAACAAATACTAGATAGATTACACTAAATATTCCAGTTAATTTTTCCACTGAAGGCTACACACTGAATAGTAGCTAATTGTACACTAAACTCACGTTCAACTGTATATTACACGGAGAGAACTGTTATAGTATATGCAACTATTTCCGTTTAGTAAGCTAGAATATCGTAGTAATGACTACGTGGTGGGTAAAATCTACTAAACGCTGTTTAGTTTCATTAGGTGGCTTTTACTAAACAGAGTAGTACGGACCTTGACTATCTGTTCAGTAAAAGCAACTACTCTGCTTCATCGTTTAGTAGAAGCAACTACAGCTCTACCTCACCGTTTAGTAAAAGGAACTACTCAGCTTCATCCCCTCCCTCTTTACCCACCTGATCACATGGACGGTGCCTGTTTGTATAGGTCGGACGCTTCTGTAGTGCTGAACGTACGCTTTGGAGTATATAGAGGCTATAACGTTGTGTGGTGTTTTTTTCGTGAACTAGTTCTGTGTGAAGTGAATGGGGATGGAAAAACTTATATCTTTCCTTCTTTTGTGCAAGTGTTTGAAGGTAACCTCTAAATGTAGTCAGAATAAACGACGCGGTGACGCGCTTCTTATACTAACCTCAAAAATTTTGTTCGTAGTTTTTTTTCTCCAACTAACGTCCATACGAATTGAGACATTAAAAGTTAAAACTATTGGAGATTAAATAGGAGGCGATAAAAAACGTTTGTATATTCTTGAATGTTTATTATTGGAAAATAAAAATTAGAAACATTTAGGAATATACAAGCAGGAACTACATACCCGCTACGTATATCCAACTAAACGAGAATCGTTCATGCGACCGCTTGTGCAGTAGAAACTACTTTCCCGCTTCGTATATCCTACTAAACAAGAATCGTCCAAGCGACCGCATGCGCAGTAGGCACTACATAACTGTGAGTAGTAATAGTGACTAAACAGGCGTTTAGTAAATCCAACCGCTAGCTTAGTCTGTCCATAATATACTACTCCGTTTAGTAGCTCCCACCATTGCTAGGGTGAGAGCTACCAAACATTTTTCTCCGTGTATTATATTGCTTTCAATTTGTCTGCCGACTCGCTTGGAGGTTTGATATCAACTGGGGAACTCATTTAAAAATCCGAGTTATATATATATATATATATATATATATATATATATATATATATATATTATACATAGAACCATAAGTATGAATGTATAGACTATAGCTGGAGTCTAAGATCGGTCGATGACTATAGTTGACAGTTTCTTATCTGGAGTTCAGGCTAGACACCGCGACGCCAGATTACAATACTCATACGTTACACTCGTGCCGCTGTTCAACGCTTCTTTACATCCAACTATAGAAACCTGAGATTGGAATTTCAAGAACTGTTTACATCAAACGTGTTATTTAAAAAATCAAAGACAGGCTCCCATACTTATGATGTATTTATAAAATGTTTAAACCATTCGTTTGTCGGCAACGTTAAAGGCAATACTGCCAAGGGGTTTGTTATTAAAAAAATATCAAAGAGATGACGTCATATGAATGACACATTATACTTCTGGAATGTATTTATTGAAGACTGAGCAACGTTACACTTACGTTTGTTGCCCAATCCTATGAAAAATATATAACGTTAACAATTCGTTTGTTGACAAATATCAAAGGGTGAGCCGCTAAGGAATTTGTTATTGAAAAATCAAACTCGCTTCTTAGAAAAATGATTCTTAAATTTGAAAAACAACATTCCATTGCAATTATCACATCCTCTGAAATGTAACTGCGGATATTACGTCACCATTCATTTATCAATTCAAATATCC
>CAKNXH010061367.1:70779-94661 GCA_932178445.1 Andricus quercusramuli
ACCGTTACGCTGTAGCGTAATGTTTGCGTTCGGCCGGTCCGCCAGGGGTGCCCTCCGTTAAAAGGACTTGATGGGCCAAGGTCAAAAAGTGTACAGTTTTTCGTCCCTATCACGTGAGAGGTCGTAATAAATGCCGTTTGGGAGAATCGCTACAGAAACTGCGGAATCGTTTAACGCCATGCTGATGTGTCATGCCCAGCAATCTGACCTTCTGCCATTATGTAGTTTATGACCCCTGTTAGATGTGTTTATGACTCGGGTTCGAAAAATGACCAAGTTTTCGTCCTCAACTAGTCAAAAGTCGACTTTAATTACATTTCCTTGTACGTGACCTCCGTTAAAAGAATTTAATGGCCCAAGGTCTAAAAGTGGACAGTTATTCGTCCCTATCGCGTCAAAGGTCGTGTTAACTCTTTGGTCTGCCATTTTGTAGTCTATGACTCTAGGTATAAAGTGCTTATGACCGAGGTTAAACAAATGACTAAGTTTTCGTCCTTAGAGCGTTCAAAGTCGCCTTTAATTACTTACCGTACTCACACAATACATACTTACACATTACTTATAGTTGCCTGATAAGTAATCCCTATCTATTGATCCATCGCTTATTTTCGTATCAGAATTATTATTGCATAAGGAGTTTTTTCAGAAACATTAATTTAATGGAACAATTGATAGACGTTTGATGAATCCCGAGCAAGTTATAGTCCTACTTCACTTCATTACAGACGCGATGTCGTGAATTTAGTGCCAGAAGTGTAATCTTTTAGACGATCGCTTTTTTTATCGCACTTCTTTTGTTCTTTATGGATGATTGCCATTATCATTGAGTCCTTCTTGACGTTCAGTCGTTTCTTCCTTTTCCGATTCCGAAGTACATAACGCGAAAGGTAAGGTTATCGCCAGATCTATTCTGAGTTCTTGTTCATTATTTGGACATTCTTAGAAGACATGAGATCAATTTAATTTATTTTGCTATTTGTTCCTTGTTGAAAGTTTACTCCAGATTTGTTTCATCGTTTGATTTTTCAACCATGATTTAGTTAAGAATTTCATTTCTTGATGTGAAGTTTGCGCCAGATATATTCTGCATTACTTTGTTTTCCATCATTATTATTTTGTTTCCTTACACTTCCTGTATTCACGAGATTGAGTCAGCCATTTATTTCTTTCTCAGGATTATTATTACTAGTCCGTCAATGTAAATGATGTGATTATTTTTGATAGCTGATTCATCTAGTTCTATGCTGATATAGATTTCAAAATCTCGATATGGCTTCCATGAATCGGTTACTACCCAGATAGCAATATGCGCGCATAGTGCGACGCACATGCGTCGAACGCGTGCGGATTTTGTCGCACGGCGTGCACGCAAGCAATGACGCAGATGCGTCCTCATATGCGTGACAGGTGCGTCGCACGTCGTGCGTGTATCACGTCGTGCTGGTATAATGCGAGTACACGTTGCAGGTTCTTGCGGACTTTATATATATATATATATATATATATATATATATATATATATATATATATGTACAATATTTAAATATAGATTGTTGAATAAAAGGCAGGTAACAGGATAAACAAAAAAAGTTTCGTGCGAAAACGTTCTGAAACAAAAATTTTGCTGCGGGAGGAATGGGAAAAAACAAAATATTCTTTATCTACCTTGTCTTGAATCTCTTCATAATTTCGAAAACTGCGCGTTCTCTACTATAATAATCGGGAGAATGTATGGTAGGGAAATTTTTCAGTATGTTCAATGTATATTTTCTACTTATTTTGATTTTTGAAAGTGCAATCTACGGCGGTGTTTTGTTTACCGCACCAGAAATTGAGGTTATGTGCCACTATTTAATCAATATTTTCAGAATTTCACGTAACTCTGACTGGATTTGTATCAATTATGAAAGAAAGTGTTCTCTTATTTGCTATACACGTTTGGATAAACATATGGCAATGTTCAAAAACCATTTCTCTCTTTTCACTTAAAAAAAAATACATTGCGAGTCAAAATGATCTAAACGATACATTACAAAATATAAGTATTAAAATATCAAATGAAATATAAAATAAACTGAACACGAAAACCGTTTGCACTCCGAAATAAATTGTACGTACATATAAATTATGAAATATATCTAAGTGCCCACGAACAAGAAGACTGCAAATTGTCAACATTCAATAACGAATCGATAAACGACCTAGCATAACCACCGCAACCGAAAGGAACACCATGTTATATGGATTTTTCTTGCCACGTGATCAGGCGGTATCACGATATGCGACTCATATGCCTCGCACATATGTGCCTGCACGAAGTGCGAGCGGTAACGCGGCGTTTCGGCACGCACGGCGTGCCTCGCATGCAGTGCGAGTAACGTGCGTCGCACGCTTGCTATCTGGGTATGTTTTATTTGTAATAGGCAATTACGTCCCGGCGTCTTGTAGAGAATTAATGGAGACGAAAAAGCCGCTATACGTGAAATTGCTATTAGACGACGTGATGAGATGAATGGGCCACCACTCATTGTCGACGAGCTTACCAGATTATGCATCAATTGTAATCGATCTGTTCGAGATGAAGTAACTGTAGTTGAACATAATCCCCAGGCCGTAAGATTGAACGTGTTAACGCAAACTGCGAATCGTAGATGCGTTATTTGTAATAACGTAAACGATCTTCACAGACTTTCTGTGCAGTGTAGGGTTAATGTTTTTATATCCCAAAACATCTACGTTCCTGAAAACGTCCGATCTTGTGCGCATCATTTAGATGATAAAGGCTTATTACTGCTGCCTTTAATGGCTGGTTTTCCGTTTATTTATAGGCCCTACATAATATAAGGGCAACATTTACATATGTTTTTGCAAGAACTTCGCAACGCTGCACTTAATCTGAATAGGTATGAAGATGAGAACAGATTATCAGATATCGAATTTGATTGTATGGCTCCCGTCACAAAGGAGCAATTCCGAGAGTTGTTCACTTACTGCGACCCAGAACCTCGTCAGGGCGGCCAAAGGTATGTCACTCAAACAGATCTGCTGATGTTTCTATGCGAATTGCGGCAAGAACTTTCTGACGAATTCTTGAAGGTAATATTCCAGTACTCGAGTAGACAAGCTACAAGTCTAGCAGTCCCTACTGTCAGACAATCTTTAATGCAAAGATTTGCACCTGAAAATCTAGGATTTGGTTCGATTACGAGAGAGGATATCATTGCAAGACATGTAACCGAGTTCGCTAACGAATTGTACAATCCACAGCCTTATATACCCAGAATAATAGTTTATGTGGACGGCACCTACAGTTACATTGATAAGAGTAGCAACTTCCGGAGTTTGCGATAATCGTACTGACGTCAAAAAGGCCCTCATTCAGTCAAGCCTGCTTTACTTGTAGCACCAGATGGTTACATACTGGACATCCATGGACCATACTCCTCAGACTCACGAAACAACGATGCTGCAATGCTAAACAATGAGTTCCAAAGAGACGTTGATAGAATGAGAGAATGGTTCCAAGAAGGGTCGATCTTAATAGTCGATAGAGGGTATCGAGATGCCATTGCTCTGTTACAACAACTAGGTGGATAGTGGAGGCTAGAAATGGCCACATCAAATCCATCTTCAAGTTTTTTGGTAATACAATTCCCATCCAACATTTCTACAACCTCGGAGACTTTTATCGCATCGCTGGTGCTATAATTAATAGATACCATCCTCCCATTGAAATGGCAGTAGCTAATGCAGTGTTGGGTAGAGAGTTGCTGGAAAGAGCGCGTAACGTGAACATTGTCCAAGCACTAGTGGAAACGGAAAACCTACAGGCTAGAGGTATCAAACGACGGGTTCGGCTGAATTCTCAGCACGTTCTTAACTTTCCTCGTTTGACATTGGAGTTTCTCAGAGACCTGACATTCGGCGTCTATCAGGTTAACTTAGCTCCTTCGTACATTCAGGACAAGTTACAGAGAGAGGAAGAAGAAGAGTTCCAGTTGAATGTCATGAATCAGCAACATCGTGACATTATACCAGAGCCTGGTATGATCAGCGTTAGAGTTTATTCACGATTCAAAAATGCAGCTAGGCACCAACTTTGGATTGCTTATCTACCAACTGACGAGGACGAACCAGACTGCAATGACGATCCAATCCAGGGGTATTATTGCACGTGCAAATCAGGTGCACGAACTCTTGGCTCATGCGCACATGTGGCAAGCGTACTATTGTTCATGGGATATGCACGACATGAAAATAATGTTTGGTATCCCTCTACTCATCTTCTTCACACTGTACAAGACGCTGCTCACAGGCCACGACAACAAAATCCGAACGCCTTACAATAAATCAACAGATCATGTAAGTAAACTCAGACAAGATATACAGAAAACCAGCTTTCTTTCCATAATACACCAGCGTGGCGTCAAGGAGTCCCGCATTTTCTTCAGTAATTCTCCCAAAGGGCATTTAATAAAACTTTATAGCGGTAAGGACGAAAGCTTTGCCACTCTTTGACCCTGGGGGACCAAGTCTTCTTTATCGGGGATCATATACTAGGAAAGGAAATTAAATTCTACTTTTTACGCTGCAAGGACGAAAAACTGATCCTTTTATGATCCTGGGTCATAAACACCTTTTACCGGGTGTCATAAACTACAAAATGGCAGAGGGACGGAACCCAAGGCATGATAGGTCAGCATGGCACCAAAGATCCCGCGGCTTCTTCGGTGATTCTACCAAAGGGCATTTAACACGACCTGCTAGCCGCGAGGTCGAAAACTTCAACATTTTCTGATCCTGAGGCATCATGTCCTCTTATCAGGGGTCACATACGAGCATAGCTGAAGGTAATTAAATACGAATTCTGACTCTATCAGGATAAAAACTTGGTCATTTCTTGAACTGAGGTCATAAACAATTTTCACCAGGTAAGATGAACTACATAATGGCAGAGGGTCAGAGTTCTGGGCACGACACATCAGCGTGGCGCTAAACAATTCCGCAGTTTCTGCAGCGATTGTCCCAAACGGCATTTATTACGATCTTTCACGTGATAGGGACGAGTAACTGTCCATTTTTCGACCTTGGGCGATCAAGTTCTTTCAATGGAGGTCACGTAGAAGGCAATATAATTAAAGTCGACTTTTGACTAGTTCAGGATGGAAACTTGGTAATTTTTTTACCCTGAGTCATAAACACTTTTAGCAGGGGTCATGAACTACAAAATAGCGGAAGGTCAGTGTTCTGGGCATCATATATCAATATGCCACCAGCGTCCCGCAGTTTCTGCGGTGATTCTCCTAAAGGACTCTTATCGCGACCTTTGTTGCGATAGGGACGAAAAACTATTCACTTTTTAACCTTGGGCCATCAAGTCCTTTGAACGGAGGTCGCGTACAAGGAAATGTAATTAAAGTCGACTTTTGACTAGTTAAGGAAGGAAACTTGGTCCTTTTTTGACCTTGAGTCGTAAACGCTTCTAACAGGGGTCATAAACTACATAATGGCAGAAGGTCAGAGTTCGGAGCATGACACATCAGCGTGGCGCTGAACAATTCCGCAGTTTCTGCAGCGATTCTCCCAAATGGCATTTTTACGACCTTTAGCGTAATACGGACGAAAAACTGTCCATTTTTTTACTTTTTGGCATTAGAACTTTTTGTCGGGGATGTCATGATCTACAACATATCCAAAATTTAGAAAAATTCACCGAGACCTTTTTTCAATGTATTTGGTGCGGGGTGATAGTATAAGAGCCATTTTTCTTCTAGGATTGATTATTGATGCCCCAAGTTTGTTATTATTCAATCGCCAGACCGATAGCTTGGGGATAACATACTGCCACACTCGATAATTATCAATAGAAAAACTTCGATTTTGCAGTGAGCGTATAAGGTCTGGTGTTTTCAATAAAATAAAGAATAGTATTCACAGGTAGCATTCGTAAAACGACAAACCGAAATTCCGGGGATAACACCTTGAAAATTAAGTTTGAAAATGAATAATTTTCTTCGAAAGTATGGGCCAGAGCGGGGACCGAGGGACGTGGCCGGCAGTCGAAGTCGCCGTTATCCCCTCCATTCACCCTTTTGTCCTGACGCTGCTGCTCCCTTGTCCCTCGGTCCCCCCTGAGACCCACACTTTGGAGCAAAATTATTCATTTTCAAACTTAATTTTCAAAATGTTATCCCCAGAATTTCGGTATGTCGTTTTACGAATGCTACCTGTGAATACTATTCTTTATGTTATTGAAAACGCCAGACCTTATACTGTCACTGCAAAATCCAAGTTTTTTTATTGATAATTATCGAGTCTGGCAGTATGTTATCCCCAAGCTATCGGTCTGGCGATTGAATAATAACAAACTTGGGGCATCAATAATCGACCCTAGAAGAAAATTGGCTCTTATACTATCACTTCAATTTTCCAATTTTTTCACCTGGCTCAGGTGTCCAAACGCCCCAGGCAGGGCGTCTGGCATTTACGGGTTTCGAAAGAAGGGTCACTTCCCAGATATATAAGCCAAAAACTAGGACTCATACTCCCACTTCACGAAAAACGTCACCAGCTCTTGGACTATTACTTTACCTTTATACACTTGTTTGGTCAGTCGTTTATCTTTCATTCTTTCAAGATGACCGAACCATCTGAACTGATTTCTTTTTCATATGTTAACTAGTGTCTCACCTGTACCACACTATTTGAGGATTATCTCGTTTCGGACTTTTTCCATCAGTGTTTTCCCGCATATCGTGCGCAGAGGTTTCATGAGTTAATTTTACTCCCGTCCTTTTCTTGACAGGTCCATGTATCGCTGCCATATAGTACAGTCGGTACGAATATAGAATTATGTATGGCAATTTTAGCTTTTTTTGATTTGTTTTTATGTCTGAGAATGGACCCTGCTCTACCGATAACCTGCTTGCCCTTATTTATGCATCTATCTAACTACCCATTTATTTTTCCATCGCTAGTAAATAGGCTACCCAGTTATATGTACTTGTCGACTTGTTCTAATCTGTCATCATTTAGCACAATGTTGCACATTGTTTTCTCACTTTTTCCCTCAAACACCATGATTTTTGTTTTATTTACGTTAATTTTGAGGCCCATGTTCTTCATGCTTGTATTAAGTTTATACAGCATTCTTTGCAGGTCCTCCATTGATTCCGCCATAACAATCTTGTCATCTGCGAAAGCTAACCCACGTACCTTCACAGTTTCGAGATCTACACCTTCTTCGTTGAAGTGGGCCATTCTTAGACACTTATCCATAAATATGATAAATAGCCATGAGGACATAAGGCATCCTTATTTCACGCCTTGTATAATACTGAAACAGTCACTCAATTTCCTATTTACTCTTATACTCTTATACTCGCTATACTACCTGTATATATTGTGTTTATTGCTTGTAGGAGCCATCCATTGACTCTGTACGTCTTAAGGACTTCCCAAAGTTTACTTCTATTTACCTTGTCGAATGCTTTTCTAGGTCAACAAATGCACGGAAAACTTTCTTTCCTTCTCTGAAGCTTTTTTCTGTATATTATTTCTGAGTATATTTTACTTAAATTACTTAGTAAACTGATACCTCTGTAATTACTGCAGTTGCTTTTATCTCCCTTTCTTTTGCATATTGGTACGATAATCCCTTTTCTCCAATCGTCTGGGACTTCTTCCATTTCGATACATATTAATTCGCACAACCTGTGAGGTATGTATTCGCCACCGCATTTGAGCATTTTAGCGCTAATACTGTCTACACCAGCAGCCTTACTAAAATAAAACAAAAAAAAAATCTTGTGAAAAAATATATATACATATCAAATAAAAATATTTTTAATATAAAAATGACTATTTTCATGATTTTATATGATTCTACTTTCAACATTTAAATATATCATTTAATTTTTCAGTATGATAAATTCATATGAAGCATTACAAGGCGTCTATTAATAAAAATATTTCACAAACATAGTGATCATTGTTAAGTTTTATGTGGGATCAATGTTGATGAATCAAATTTTAACCACAGTAAGCTCTTTGTGAGTATAAAATTAAAAATCTTAGACACCAAGAGAGTTTTGAAAAAATATCGAAACACTCGAAATATATATCTTTTAATTAAGGTACCCCAAGAGCTAAACTTCTCGTAATAGAGCACATGACTAAGATAAGACATAAAATTCAATAATCCTTTTAATATAAATGCAGAACAAATAAAAATATCTCAAGCAGAGAATTATAAGTGAACATACTAACAAGATTGACTTTCATTTCTTGGAAAATATTAGATATTTTCGGGTAAAGTTACGGAAGAAACCAGAGCTTTCAAGTCAGTTACTCAATTATACTTTGTATGCATCACAGTAACAATGACTGTCAAATTTACTCTGTTTATCCCCTTATTGCACAATACACTATTATAAAAATATCACGTGAGAATAGTGATCATTATTATTTTGTGGGATAATTTTTCGTGTGCCCTGTTTTGAATATAATAACTTCATACTGTTATTTACAATGTAAAACAAATGAATATGGCCGGCGGCTTCCGTTTTCGGTACCGATCGTGAGAGAACTCGTTTGTGTCAAGTGTTGCGTTTTTTGGCTTTGGTGAAGGGAATCAGCGTGTGGGGGTGCAGAAAGGGCAGTGAGTGCGGAAAGCAGGGGTAAAGGAAGAAGGGTGAGTGAAGGCAAGTGTGTAAAGTGTGGAAATAGGGTGTGAGAAAGGAAAGTTGAAACGTGCAAATTTTGTTTTGAGGTTAGGTGTAGAAAATAGTTGTCGTGAAGGGGGGCAAGAGGTAGGCAGGTGAAGAGAGGGTAGCGTCGTGGAACAGTGGGTAAGGTTGGATACTGGGATGCCGACGGTAAGAAGCCCGCAAACGGGCGCCAGAGGGCAGGGAGAGGAAGAAGCAAGAGCGGACGAGGTTTTGAGCGCGGTTAGTGGGGAGAAGGGAGAATATGACAGTAGCGATGACGAGACGTTCGAGACACCGACCAGGGTCGGATCAGCTGAGAGAAGGGGTTCAGGCACGAGCCAGAAACGCGGGAGACCATCAAACCTACAGCGCCTCAACAGGCTAGGTAGCGCGGGCTCGAATAGGAGTCTGGATGAATGGCACAAAAAGGGGAACGTAACTAGCAGTGAAGGGGAAGATAAAAGGAAGAGAGAGGAAGGGGAAGATGATCCGGAAAGGGACAAGGATAACAAGAAAGTGAAGATGAAACGAAAAACTCCAGACAGAGATAGGGGGGATGGGGGGATGTTTGAGAAGCTAGCAGCCCTCATAAAAGGGTTTAGAGAGGAAACAAGGAAGAGTCTGGAAGATATGAATAGGCAGGGGAAAGAAGTTAGGGGGGAAGTGAGAAAAGTAAGAGAAAAGTGGGAAGAGTGGGATAAACTCTGGAAAGAGGAGAAAGACAAGGTATGGGGTAAACTAGAGGCCATAGAGAATAGACAGAGAGAGATTGACGAACAGACAAATAGGGAGATAAAACAACTAGAAGAACGGGTAAGCAAATTAGAAGTTAGGAATGAGCATATGGGGAAGGGAACAGAAAGTGCGGAAAAAGTAGAAGGGAGTGATAACGTGCAAAATGACAATGAAAGAATGAAGAAGAGACTGAGTGAGATCGAAAGAAGATTGGAAGGGGAAGAAAGGGCGAAGAGAAAAAATAACATAGTAGTCAAGGGATTGAAAATAGAGAGTGAAACAGGGGAAATTGAAATCAAAAATCTGCTGAGAGATATTGGAATTCGGGTAAGGGTAGAAGGAGTTAAGAGATTAGGAGTGACGAAGGAAGGAAAAGAAGGAATGTTTGTAGTAAAAGTAGGGAGTGAGGAGGAGAAAAAGAAAATTATGGAGAACAAAAAATTATTGAAAGGAAGAAGGGAGAGAATTGAAGAGGATTTGACTTGGAGGGAGAGGAAAAGGAGATGGCAAATAGAACAGAGAGCATGGATAGAGAGGAAAAAGGGATGCATGGTATGGATAGGGCGAGACAGACTATAGATAAATGGGGAGGAGTGGGTCTGGGACGAGGAAGTAGAAGAAATAAGGAAAAAGGGAAAAAGAATTGAGAAAGATAGAAGAAAGGAAGATTCAAAAGAGGCTAGAGAGCAAACAGGGGGGTTTCCAAAAAGCAAGGCGGAAGAAAAGTAAGGAGGATAGAGGAGGGAAGGGAGGAGAAAAAAGTGAAAATAGCTTTCTGGAATGTGTCAGGCTTGAAGAACAAGAATGAAGGTTTCTGGCGGGAGTTAGAAAAGTGGGACGTGATTATGATGAGTGAAACCTGGGCGGATGAGAAGGATTGGAAGGGGATGAAAAGGTTGTTACCTAAAGGGTATGTGTGGACAATGCAAGAGGCAAGGAAGGAACACGTTAAAGGTAGAGGAATGGGCGGCATGGTATCAGGGGTGAGAAAAGAATGGGCAGTAAAAGGTAAAACAGAGCAGGGCAGAGAAGAAAAGGAGGGAACAATGGTAAGAAGGATTATAATAGGGAAAGTCAAAATAGCGGTGGTTTGTGTATATAGAAGAAGAGGGGAAGAGGAAGGTTGGAGAGTAATAAGGAGGTGGATGGAGGAAAAGAAGGAAGAATTGGTTTTGATAGGAGGTGACTTAAATGCCTGGACTGGCGAGCAAGGGGGAGGGATTTGGGATGAAGAAAAGGAGGCATATATGAGGAGCTCCAAACATAGGGAGATAGACCGGGAGGGGAGGAAGTTACTAGACATAATAGGAGAAACCGGATGGTTTATATGTAATGGCAACATGAAAGGAGATGAGAAAGGAGAGATTACATTTATAGGTAAGGGAGAAACAATAATAATAATAATGAATATGGCCGGCTCTCACCAGTTAGAGATACTCTAGGGAGAGTTGAGATACGTGTTCCCCTTCCAATGCTCGCCCCTGTACCGGAACTTTGATATTTTCATGGGACGCGAAAAGTTTGAACAGTGTTATTTTTATTAATGCTTTTGTTTATGAAATTTTAAAAGTGTTATATGTGTTTCAAAATAGATATTATTTTTTCCTGCCCTTGATAACTAACATCCCCAATAATTAATAAAGTTCATGAGATGAGTTTTGCTTCTATTTTGTATTAAATCCTTTTGCAAATAAAATTGTGATTTTAAAATTGCCTCAAGTCAGACCAATCAGAATTCATAAAAGGTGAATTAGCTCTGGTACAGTGGTACCAATCACAATAAAAGAACCTTGTGTCTCAACTAGCCTTTGAGGATCTCTACTACCTGTGGTATCATTCAGTACTAGACGAGACTGTTTTTCTCAGTCTTATTATAATACATGAAAATAGCCCTGACATACTCTGTTTTTACAGTGTGATGAATCGAATTTTAGCTAGAATGAAATACTGATTGGAAATATTCTGTAGGACAATTCTTTAATTCAACAAATCTTCTTTCTGAGTGTACTTTACTTAGACAATTTTACAAAAAATTTAATATTCAAAGTAAAAAGTGACGAAGACTCAAAATGGTTAAGATTTTTGCACTCACGCATAAATATCTTATGAAAGAGAAAATATTTTATATTTGAATTTATTCATAATTCAATATTCAAAATATTTAAACATTTTATATACAGAACAAATGAAAGAAATATTGATTAAATATAAGAAAAAATGAATGAATTTTTTGTCCTCAAAGCTTTTAAAGGGAAAATTTTTTGTTCTCAACTTTAATTTTTCAACTCTAATATTTATTTTTCGATAAACTCTTATGAGTAAGAAACGGGTATAAAGCATCTATCGACAATGTAACGGACAGTTTGTTGTTTTGTTTTTAATACCTTAAGAAGAGTTAAAACCCACCCAAATAGGTGACATACAAGAAAATACAAAAATTTTGACCACTCTCATGTCGGTAAATATTTAATCAAATAGCTATATTTAGCCCCATAAACTAGTATCCAAAAGCCTCTGAGATACTGCTTACTTTTTGAAGACGTATGTTACTAATTTATCTTGAAGACTCTGCGATACTGCTCACTTTTTGTAGGACTAACCCAGATAGCAAAATGCCCGCCGATTGCAAGCGATCTGCCGGCCAGCGGTCCGATCGATCGGACCGACGCGATGTGCCGGCAGATATGCACATTAATGTGTACACCATTGATGTCTATATGCCCGCCCGACAGGCGGGAGCGACACGGTCCGGCGAACTGCATGCCCGACGGTCCGGTAAAATGCAGGCTGAGTGTGCGAGTAGATTAAATTTAAAAAAATCTTTTTTTATGTACATAAAATAAAAATGTCCAAATAGCACAAAATGTAATGACGAGATTCTGCGTATAATAAGTCCAAGTTGAAAGAAGAGTTAGAAATGTTATTCTCATGAAAAGATATATATTTTTTATAATATTGACATTTTTCTTTCAACATGGACTTTATATTATTATACGCAGAATTTCATTACCTTTCGTGCTATTTGCTAATTTTGTTGATTTGAAAGACACTGACAGCAAAAAATTGCTAACAAATTTAATCCAGAAAATAGAAATAGGTTTTACATGTTAGGAAACTGCATGCGCATACTTAAAAAAAAAATCCTTATAATTGTTTTAAATTTGTTTTTTAAACTATGGACTTCTTATAGTTAACCTGAAAAAATATTTTGAACATCTGGAAAGGGGAAAAAGGAAAGTTTTTCGAAAATAGAGGAGAAACGGGGAAACGCAGGGGCAATTTTATATTCTTCATCATTTATGTATAATGTACAAAATACCTTATTTTTTAAATTAGGTAGAAAAAAACTATTAATTAAGTTGCATCTTTACTATTTAAATGAAACTGTCGTGCGGAGAACTGGTCGTAATTATAATAGACTTTAGATATAGATAGATATAGATAGAAATGTAGATATAATAGACTTTACATTTAGATTTACTCTATATAATTAATATTTACAAATCTTCTTATTCCGTGTCTCTTTGTCAAGGGGAAGTGTCTCTTTGGGGAAGTCCTCAAATACACTGTAAATAATATAATTTCAATAAATTAATTAAAGTAATAAGGAAAAAAGTACAGTATAATAAATCCAGGATCTTCATGATAAAGACTGCTATAATTTTTCAATTTTTAAACGATTCACAAAAGTTTGATTTAACCATTTTTATTTAAAAGTTTTGAAACCCAAAAATAATTCAAATTTAACATTTTTAAATCAAGTTATTCAAAACATAAAGAAATTAGTACAATTTTCAATCTAAACTTATGCAATTTTTAATCTTTGTAATTAAATTATTTAACTCTTAGGAACTTACATTTACTCCAATTCTTCATCCTCTTCGGTGATGGACAGCTCAGTGTTTTCAACTAAAAATATCAATTTTCACAAAAAAATTAAATAGTTAAACTTTCAGTTGGAAAAATTAATTTTCAACAAAAAAAAAAACGAATTTTCAAACAAAAATATGAATATTGAACTGGAACACTTGAATTTTCAAGCAAAAAGATTGATTTTTAAACCAGAAGATCAATTTTCAAATAAAAAGAATTATTTTGTACAAAAAAATACAATTTTTCAACAAAATACATGCATTTTTAATCAAATAGTTGAATTTTTTATTAAAGAAGACAAATTTTCAAACAAATAGTTGATTTTTGAACTAAAAAAATAATAATATTTTCAACCAAAAATGGAATAGTAACATTTTGAGTGAAAAAATTAATTTTAAACCAAACATAAGAGTTTTCAACTAAAACAAAGAATATTCAACTCTAATAGTTGAATTTTCGAGCAAAAAAATTAATTTTCACTAAAGAAAGAAATTGTCAACCAAAACTTAAATAATTACATTTCCAGTTAAAAAAATTAATTTTATTATTATTTATTATTTATTTATTATTATTTATTTATTTTTATTTATTTATTTTATTTTATTTATTTTTTTTATTTTTTTTTATTTATTTATTTAATTATTATTATTATATATATTATATTTTATTATTATATTTATAATTATAGGAAAAACTCATACTTTTATCAAAAACAGTTGGGACCTGAAGAATAAAATCAAGAATATATATATTCCTGATAACTTTAGATTGGTATCTCTTGATGTTAAGTCATTATTTACTAATATACCAAAAACCTTAGTAATAAAATGTCTTAAAATTAAATGGCATAACATCAGAGAACACACAAATATTCCACATGAGGATTTTTTTGAACTTGTTGAATTTTGTCTGGATAATGCATACTGTGTTTTCCAAAATAAGTACTACAAACAAATACATGGTACTCCTATGGGATCACCACTTTCTGGTGTTTTATCTGATCTTGTTATGGAAAAACTCGAAAATGACATCCTCAAAAAACATAAAATTAACTACATATTCTTTTATCGATATGTTGACGATATCCTTACCTGTATACCAGAAAAGGAGATCGACAATCTACTTAAAGCCTTTAATTCATACCATAGCAAATTGCAATTTACTGTTGAAAGAGAAATTAATAATATAATTAATTTTCTTGACATTACTCTTATTCGGACAGACAATACATTAATTACTGATTGGTATAGGAAAGAGACCAGCTCCGGCAGGTACGTCAATTTCCACTCAAAAATAGCTGTTAAAGATAAAATTTCAATTATTAATAATTTAGTTGACAGAGCAGTCGGATTATCTGATGATAGATTCAAGGACAAAAATTTAAAAATTGTTGATGAGTTGTTGAAAGATAATGATTATCCTGATAAATTTATCAAAAAATACATGAATGAGAGAATAACAGTTTTACAAGAAAAAGCCTCTCACAATCAAAGTGATATTAGTAACAACAATGATCTAATAAGAGCCAATGATAATAACATTATTGTTCTGCCTTTCATCGATGAGTTTTCTAGAAGTTACAAAAATCTTTTTAGCCGTTATAATGTTAGAGTAGTTTTCACTTACGAAAAAGATTCGTTTAAATGTTTCTCTAAAAACAAAGATCCTACTCCGTTTGGAGCACATACACATGTGATCTACTACATTCCTTGTGAATGTGGTTGCGCCTATATAGGCCAGACCAGTAGACACATTGATGTTAGGATAAAAGAACATATTTACGATTGTAAAAGGGATATACGAAAAACTGCCCTCGTGACTCACTCACATGATAATGATCACAAATTTAATTTTTCTAAAACTCGAATTTTAAGTACCGAAACTAACGACAGAAAACGAAATTTTAAGGAAATGTTTCACATAATCAAAAACAACAATAGTGTTAATAAAAGATCGGATACAGATTTTCTGAGTGATATATACCACAATGTCATCGCTCTTACAAACTTTAGATTTTAAAATTAATTTTAACCTTTAGAATTTACGCGTGGTTTCCGTCGTTGGTCACGTGACCACTACGTTACACTAAGTTAACCTCTCTTCCTCTAATAACTGTCACCACGAACATGTGTTGGCCCACCAAAATGTATTCTTTAAGTTCGTTAAAGTGACAGTTAGAAGGGGAGAGGAACAATACGTTCCTGAGAAGAAAACGCCTTTTAATTATTTATTGTTCAACAATGGTTGTATAAATGTATAGCACCTCATTGATCGAGAGTAGTTTTTAACGCTGTTCATAGGTAAGGTTATGTTATTTTAATATTGTAACTCCTTCAGCAGATTCTATATTATTATTTTTTAACCAAAGTGTTTTTCTTGATAGCCTGAGATGATGGGTTTTATTACTGACATCTAATAATTGTACTGAAGAGGTCCTTCATCGAAGGACGAAAAGCTTATACACGCTTTTTGTAAAATAATAAAAACGACCAGTAGAACGAAAAGCATAAGATCTACTCATTAAAAAAATTAATGTTTAACCAAACAATCGAAGTGATGAATTTTCAAATAAAATTCTAAATATTTAACTGAAGTAGTTGAATTTTACGCCAGATAGATGAATTTTTTACTGAAATGATGAAGCTTTAACTAGAATAATTGCATTTTTTACCAAAAAGATGAATTTGTATCAAAAAGCGAAATGCCAACCAAAAAAAAAATAACTTTTCTACCAAAAATTGAATGAATACATGTTTAGGCGAAAAAAGCAAGTTAAAAAAAAAGTGATGAATTTAAACTAAAATTATGGAACATTCAACTGGAATAATAGTTACAGTTTCTTTTTAAAAAATAATAAATTTTAACCAAAAAAACATGCAAAGAGAAAGAATAGTTGAATTTTAAGCCAAAAAGATGAATTTTCAACCATAAAGATTATTTTTATACAAAAAAAGTCAAATTGTCCACAAACTACATAAACTTTCAAACAAATGGTTTAATTTTTAAATGCGAAATATCGATTTTGAACGAAATAGTTGAAATTACACCAAAAAGAGACAAATTGATTTTCAACAAAGTAGTTACATCTTCAACCAGAGATGAATTTTAAATTAAAATGATGAATCTTCCAAGTGAGAGTGATAGTGGGACAGGGGGTGACGAAGTAACAAGTGAAAACGCTAAGATCCTTAAAATATTAGAAGATGAGGAAGAATTTGAATAGCTTTACTCTCAGTTAATTTTAATGGTTCTGTACCTAAAATATTTCAAGCAATTTATTTCATAAATTACATGTTTTTATATAAAATCATAGACAATGAAATGAATAATTTGATGAAGAAACTTCATCTCATTGGCAAATTTGTTGATGACAACACTCCCAGCTCGCGGAAATTATTACAAAACATTTATTTCATTTTTTTCATGAACATATTGCCTAAAATGTGTTGCCTCGAAAAAAAGTAAATAACCCTTTTCAAGTGTTTTTTCGGAAATCGTTACTATTTTTAATGACAAATTATTACATTTCAGAAAATATTTACAAAATTTCTAAATCTTTAGGTTATGTACATGACATTTTGATGTGTTTCACCTAAGACTGACATTTTTAAACGAAACCCATGGGTACCCATGGGTTTCGTGAATACATTCACGCCTCCTCAGAAACAAAAATTTCACTTAGACTTAGCAAAGCAGGCTATAGAGTTTGAGACCTAAAAATTATGTTTTGACGATGCCTCGAGGCATCGGCAAAACATAATTTTTAGGTCTCCTGAGTATTTTTACCAAATATAAAAAAAATCGTTAGGTCCGCTTTTAGAATAATTCGATATTTGTTATGTTCTTTTTATCAATTGATTTTAGAAACACAAGAGCCTGCATGAAAAAATGCATGAACGTGAAGGAAGCTAGAGTAGTATGCCAGAACAGAAAAGTGTGGCGACAAATAGTTGGTAAACAGAGTGACAATAGAGTGAATGATGCCTGAAACAAAGACCTAGGATACTAATGGGCCCAAGTGGGGAACCATGCATAACAACTTTGTGAGGCTCCTCACTTGGGGTGATCGCTAGAGAGGTTAATCAGCACCCTGGGTCGGAGCAGTGTTGCGGAATGAACGTGTCATTTGAATAAATAACACGAGAATTCCAGATCAATCTAAAACATCTATACCTCACACCTATATACCTATATACCTTATACCCATATACCGACCTACTTTATACCTATATACCTATTCACTATTTTCCAACCGAGCATGTTACGCTCACCCCGAAAGGAAAATGGCTTAATGGTATAATAATAATAATTATTATTATATTTTTTCGAAAGGAATGTTTCTCTCGGATAAAAAAATAGGTGCAATTGCAAAATAGGGGCGTCACCTGTTTTGGCTGGAAAAAAAAATTTGCGGCAACAAACTATTAGAATCTTTAATTGGACAATAAATGAAGCGATTTGATAAGGATAAAGTTTCAAATTATTGTTACTTTTTTCACTACGATGTCTCAAATATGGGTCTGTCACGATATGCGACGAAAGGACGCCCTTGGCTATCGATGGCAATCGAGATATGTATGTCACAAAAATAAAAAATAGATACGCAATGGTCACAAAAATAATGTTGAATAAACCCTTACCCATTTCCAACGTCTTGTGGGGGCGGGAAGGCACCCCTTAGACTGATCACAAAAATAATTTTGGTCAAATCCCTACCCCTTTCCAACGTCCCGTCTCCTCTTGTCTCAAGTGACAGCTTATGTACGTGAAACTCTCCTATTTTTGTCGACATAAAAAAATATCTAAATACATTTTGATTAATTAAAAAAAATTTGATTTCAATTACTAAACCTTTTCCTAGCCATACGGATGTTTAAAAACACCTAAACTGTGAGTTAAATATGATAATTCCGATATCGTGACAGACCCATATTTGAGACATCGTAGTAACAAAAGTAACAATAATTTTAAACGTTTTCTTGATCAAATTGATTCATTAATCGTTCTATTACACATTCCAATAGTTTTTTGCCGGATAAAAAATGTCCAGCCAAAACAGAGGTGACGCCCCTATTCTGCAATCTAACCAAAAAATATTATACTTACCCACTTTTTGTTCCACACACGCAAACCAACATCAGCTAACCCGTGAAAAAATACCAAAAACCGCGAACGATCCCTATTGAAAATTCCGACGTCGGAAACGACGTCGCAACCTACGTAGAAAACGACCTCGTCAACTACGTATGAATCGACGCGGTATACTACGTGTCAAATGACGTCGGAAACTACGTAAGAAACGACGTAGGAAACTACGTCGGAAATTGGGATAGTAAAGGACGTATGTTCTGACGTCGTTTCGTACGTGGTTTCCGACGTCGTTCCATACGTAGTTTACGACGTCGTTTCAAACGTATTTTACGACGTCGGTTTATACATTGCTTCCGACGTCGTTCCAGTTACTAAAATATCAGCGAGCACACGTGCTTGTAACATTTTCAAAGTTTTTTAAATAAACAGTTTTTTCTAAAATATGCTCAGATTTTTAATTTACAAAAATTAGGACTTGCCTTTTAAATTTGAACTACAGAAAAAATATAATTTTTTAAGAATATCATCTTCTTTCCTTACAAGTGAATCCCAGTATCCCCAAATTTAATTCTCTACGTATACCAAATTATAAATTTAAACTTTTAAATTTAGTTCGTTGAATTATTATGCAGAGATTGTACTACTTTAGGAATAATTTTTTAAATAAAAAATTAACCTACGTGGGAAACTACATCGTATACTACATAGGAAACGACTTCGTATACTACGTAGTGTACTATCCCAATTTCCGACGTCGTTTACTACGTCGTTTGCTACGTCGTTTACTGCGTAGTTATCGACGTCGTAAACTATGTATGGAACGTCGTCGGAAACGACGTATAAACCGACGTCGTAAACTACGTATGAAATGACGTCGTAAACTACGTATGGAACGACGTCGGAAACCACGTACGGAACGACGTCGGAACCTACGTCGTTTTCTATCCCAATTTCCGACGTAGTTCCCTACGTCGTTTCTTACGTAGTTTCCGACGTCATTCCACATGCAGTATACGACGTCGGTTTATACGTAGTTTACCACGTCGTTTTCTACGTGGCTTACGACGTCGTTTCTTGATTAAGTATATACATATAATCCCTCAATTTTTTAGAATGATTCAACATGGTTAGTTTATTTCTTGATTTTTACATACACTGAGAATTATATTTTTGAAAATCTTCTACCAATTTGCAGTTTGCTCAATTAACACAAATAATTATCCTCTTCCAACTTACGAAACAAACCATAATTTTTCAATACACTTCCCCCAACCTTCTAAGTGGTGAAAAAGACGAGAGCATTTAATACTCCTCGGAGATTTTCCGAGGAGTATTAAATGCTTTCCTAACCGTCAGCCCCTCGTCTTTTTACGATTCAGAGGGTTGGGGGAAATGTATTGAAAAATCATGGTTTATTTTGCAAGTTGAACGATGATAATTATTGGCGTTAATTGAGGAAACTGAAAATTCCGAGAAGATTTTCAAAAATATAATCCTCAGTGTATGTAAAAATCAAGAAATAAACCAACCGAGATAAGAGATGGTACCTACTTTTACGAAGACGCTGTGAGGTATTGTTGACTCATGTGCTTGCACCTGTAAATATAATCTAAGGAGAATCACATTAAACTAATCATGTCAAATCATTCTAAAAATCTGGTAGAATATATGTACATATATACTTTACTTTATATGTGACAGGGAAGCCGCGATCAAAAGTGGAAACTGTAAAGTGGGATTAAGGTTTTCTCGATGTGTTTGACCCAGAAATTTTTTGTTATGAATGTAAGATAGACAGGTTGTACGAGGTCTCACTGTCTCCCACTAGTATAAATGTGCCAGTTTTTTCATTTTGATTCATGACCTAAATGTGACTACTTTACCCTCTCTTATTTAAATTTCCTAGCCCGTTATTTTACTTCACCGTATTTATTTGGAAGATTTTCGAACGTATGTCTCAGTATCCCAGAGTCTTTGAGATAAATTAGTAACTTAATCCCACAAAAAGTGAGCAGTATCACAGAGTCTTCAAGATAATTTAGTAACATACGTCTACAAAAAGTAAGCAGTAACTCAGAGGCCTCGAAATTAAATATTTACCGACACGAGAGTGGTCGAAATTTTGGTATTTTCTTGTATATCATCTATTTGAGTGATTTTTACCTCTTCTAAAGGCATTAAAAACAAAACCAAAATTGTCCGTTACATTTTCGATAGATGTTTTACACCCGTCCCGTTCCGTTTTGTCTTAGTTACGTGCTCTTTTACGAGACGTTCAGCTCTTGGGGTACCTTAATTAAAAGATATATATTTCGAGTGTTTCGATATTTTTTCGAAAATCTCTTGGTGTCTAAGATTTTTAATTTTATACTCACAAAGAGCTTACTGTGGTTAAAATTTGATTCATCAACATTGATCCCACATAAAACTTAACAATGATCACTATGTTTGTGAAATATTTTTATTAATAGACGCCTTGTAATGCTTAATATGAATTTATCATACTGAAAAATTAAATGATATATTTAAATGTTGAAAGTAAAATCATATAAAATCATGAAAATAGTCATTTTTATATTAAAAATATTTTTATTTGATATGTATATATATTTTTTCACAAGATTTTTTTTTTGTTTCATTTTAGTAAGGCTGCTGGTGTAGACAGTATTAGCGCTAAAATGCTTAAATACGGTGGCGAATACATTCCTCACAGGTTGTGCGAATTAATAAATTTATGTATGAGATGGAAAAAGTCCCAGATGATTGGAGAAAAGGGATTATCGTACCAACATACAAAAGGAAGAGAGATAAAAGCAACTGCAGTAATTACAGAGGTATCAGTTTACTTTGTAATGTAAGTAAAATATACTCAGAAACAATATACAGAAAAAAGCTTGAGAGTAGGAAAGAAAGTTTTCCGTGCATTTGTTGACCTAGAAAAGCATTCGTCAAGGTAAATAGAAGTAAACTTTGGGAAGTCCTTAAAGAGTACAGAGTCAATGGATGGCTCCTACAAGCATTAGAGACAATATATACAGGTAGTAATGCGAGCATAAGAGTAAATAGGAAACTGAGTGACTGGTTCAATATTATACAAGGCGTGAAATAAGGATGCGTTATGTCCTCATGGCTATTCATCATATGTATGGATAAGTGTCTAAGAATGGCCCTCTTTGACGAAGAAGGTGTAGATCTCGAAACTGTGAAGGTACATGGGTTAGCTTTCGCAGATGACAAGATTGTTATGGCAGAACCAATCGAGGACCTGGAAAGAATGGTGAATAAACTTAATACAAGCTTGAAGAACATGGGCCTCAAAATTAACGTAAATAAAACAAAAATCATGGTGTTTGAGGGAAAAAGTGAGAAAACAATGTGCAACATTGTGCTAAATGATGACAGATTAGAACAAGTCGACAAGTACATATAACTGGGTAGCCTATTCACTAGCAATGGAAAAATAGATGGGGAGTTAGATAGACGCATAAATAAGGGTAAGCAGGTTATCGGTAGAGCAGGGTCCATTCTCAGAAATAAGAAAATTTTAAAAAACGCTAAACGACTGACCAAACAAGTGTATAAAGGTAAAGTAAATGGCAGAATGCCTAGAGGCAGAGCGCCGAAAGAATGGTTAGAATCTGTGAATGAGAAACTAATTCGAAGAAGAGAAATGAATGGAAGAAAAACTCTTCTCCAATGAGACACCGACGACTAAGTGGGGGTAAATATTGTAAACAAAATAGTGCCCTTGTATCATGTACACAGACAGCATCATCAAAATTAGCCACTTTTGTCTTACTATAAACTATACGTCGAATGTTATGATTATTATGTGTATTCTATTTTTCTTGTCAAAATATTTCACTCAATGAATGTAACTAAATCAATATCTATAATGTTATGTTTTCATTCAAAAGAAACCCTCTAGAAAGAAACCCCTCTAGTGTTTAAGTAGCATTCAAGTAAAACACTGCCCAGCTGAAAATTCCTGTACAGGAACCTCGGAGGATCTTGCACATGTTCCTGTAAAGGAAACTGCACACGAACCTGTACAGGTAATCTTGACGGTTCCTGTGCAGGAATTTGGCGAAGGAAACTGTACATGATCCTGCAAAGGAACCTGTATACAAGCTAACCTTTGAATGTTCCTGTACAGGTTCATTCACATAGGCAATTGAGATGTGGGTTCATGTACAGGAACATGTTCAGGATCCTGTACATGAACTTGCATAGGAACTAATCCGCCAGGGTTCGCTGGTGTCTTGGCTCTCTCGATAGTGAGTTGGTTCTTCAAGGGAATAAAAGGAAGGCAAGTTTATAGCTGTAAGCGTCATCAGTTTTCGCAATGGCTTTCTGTAAAGGACCCTATACGTGTTTCTGTACAGGATCCTTCCAAAGGTTCCTTTGACGGCTTTCTGTGAAGGATCCTATGCATGTTCCTGTACAGGCACCTGTACAGGATCATTCAAAGGTTCTTTTGTCGGTGCAAGTTCCTTTGCAGGATCATGTACAGTTTCCTTCGCCAAATTCCTGCACAGGAACCGTCAAGATTACCTGTACAGGTTCGTGTGCAGGTTCGCGTACAGGAACATGTAGAGGATTTTTACCTGGGATCCTTTCTTGGGCGTTCTAATATGATCTCACAAACAGTCTTATTTTAGTACAAGTTTCTGTCTTGTTTAGTTTGCTAACTTCAGATTGATAAATGATCCGAGATAGCAAACTAAATTGATTCAGAGGTTACATTGTTTCAATTGTTCCAAACTTCACTCTTACAAAAAACAAAACAAAAATGAAATTGAAAATTCGTAAAAATTAATGTTGAACCGTCACACTCAGACGTCGCGAACTTCAGCCCTATGGGTTACGTTGGTTTCTAAACTTGACAGATTAGAATTTGTTTTATCAGATTTAGTTATTGACAGATGATCCTCATTTCTAGCCTATTTCAATCCACAAATCGACCTTATTTTATTAGATTGGCGGATCAAACTGAAGCAGTGTTTCGTTGCGTGAACTGTTGTAAAGCAAATTTAGTTCTAACTCGGATCCTAGTTTTTACAGTGTAAGATGCTTATAGTCATCACACAAAGCCACGAATTATCTTCATGCACGCACGTGTTGCATTTTTTGGGTCCACTCTTCAGCGTTATGCGGTCTAGCTCAGGTGAGAGGGAAAGTATGTAACCATTAGAGTGAGATAACTAAGGTCATATAAAGTGAAGGGCATCAACTCTTCATAGACACACTACCTTGTGGCAAGGGGGGTCGGCGCCATAGTGCGATAACGGGGTTAAGGAGTAGTGGAAGGGGTTTCTGGTCGAAATGAAGCCTTGATACTGTAGGTCAGGGGTCATCAGCGAGGGGAAATTTCTCGAGTCCAGCTCCGTTAACACGTGTGGACCGCTCGCTGCGGCTATCCCACCAAGAGTTTACACTCCACTCTAAGGGTTCGGGGTGGTGGTAAATTCTATT
>CAKNXH010061369.1:14297-26644 GCA_932178445.1 Andricus quercusramuli
TAACAAAATCAATGAAAAGACTTACATTGGGTACACTATAGCCAATGTAATCTATGTATCATGTCGGGAAAGACACTAATCACACCTTTTAGATTTTGTTATAATGTTCTGGAATAAAGATTAACAAAATGAATAAGAAGACTGACGTTCCCTACATTGTAGGTTGTACATAATTTCGGGAAAGCCACAAATCGCCCCTTTAAAATTTGTGGGTAATGTTCCGGAACAAGAGTTAACAAAACCAATTTAAAAAAACATACATTGGATAAACTGTAACCAATGTGGTTTGTATATCATGTTGAGAAAGTCACTTGTCACCACTATTGAATTTTTTTATGTTACGGAATGAAGGTCAACAAAATCAATGAAAAGACTTACATTGGGTACATTGTAGCTTGTGTATTCTTTGGGGCTGCCACCACCTGTCTGCTCACACTGCTTGTTCTTGAAGGCTCGATAGTTCTCTCTGAGTTGCTTGCCGTACTGAAACAAATAAGTAAGGCTCTTTTAAACAACAGAAACTCTTAATCTTACAATGTTACTGTCGCCCCTCGCGGGCATGAGCGAATACCTACTTCTAAGAGGATTCGAATTACTCGGGCCAAAGAGCAAGAGGATTTTAATAAACAAGGCGATGAAGGGAATAGGAAACCAGTAGCAACCAGTAGAGGGAAGAACGAGGAAAGAAAGATGTAGAATAAAAACATTAAAAATAAATAATATTTAGTTACCCGGAGCTCGAATCGAGTTGCCTGGAGGGAGTAGAATTGCCTTTGAAATCAGAAAACTGCGTTGTAATTATTAGGTGAAAGGGGAGAAGGCAATCAACTTTTTTTTGCAAGGAGGCTTCTACTCGCTGATTCATATTTATTACTTATACATACAGATATGGAAATAAATTCTACTTCGTAATTTCGACATGAAAGGGAAAATTTCACATGTGAGAGGGAATTAAAACGTGTTCCAAAAATAGATTCATATTTTTTTGTATGAAAGATAAATACTGATGTTTTCCCTAGAATGCAGCCCAAAATGCTCTCAACACAGGTGAAACAGGGTGATTTGTCACGAAAATAAGGGAATAAATTCTGGCGAATAAAATTAACGTAGATACCATATCTATTCAACAAAAAAGATTAATTTTCTAGCAAAAAAGATGAATTTTCAACTAAAAAAGCTAAATTTGCAACCAAAAAGATTAATTTTCTACCCGGAAGGACAAGTTTTCAACAAAACACATAAATTTTTAACAGAACACATGAATTTTCAACCCAATAGTTGAAGTTTCATCTTAAAAAAGATACATTTTCACATAAAAAAATTAGATTTTAACCAAAGATGTAAATCTTTTTAAAAAATGAATCTTTAAAAAAGTAGTTCAACTTTCGACAAATTTATTGAATTTAACACCATAAAGATTAATTTTTAAATAAATAGGTGAATTTTAAAGCAAACAGTTTTTGAACCAGAAGAGATAACTTATCAAACCAAAAACAAATTTCTGACAAAAAACTTGATTTGTCAACACAAAAATATGAATTTTTAACAAAAAATTTAATTTTCTAATCAAAAATACGAATTTTGGACAAAGAAATTGAATCTTCAAGTCGAAAATATGATTTTTTAATGAGAAAGTGAATTCTCAACAAAAAAGTTTATTTTTCTACCAAATTGTTGAATTTTCAAGCCGAAAAGACAAATTTTCTACGAAAGAGTTAAATTTTAAATTTAGATATAAGAATTTTCAACAAAAAAGTTAATTTGCAACTAAATAGACGAACTTTAAATGAAATAACTCAATCCTAAACAAAGAAGATTAAATTTTTACTGGAAGGAATGAATTTTCAAAACAAAAGGATGAATCTTCGATAAAAAATTGATTTTTCAATGCGAATATATGAATTTTCAACCATGAAGTTAAAGTTAACTCTCAAAACAGAAAGACGAATTTTCGGAAAAATAATTATATTTTAAACACGAAATTATGGATTTTTAATAAACCAATTCATTTTAAAAAAAATAGTTTTTTCATTTCACCAAATTGTTAAATTTTCAAGCCAAAAAGACAAATTTTCTACAAAACAGTTAAATTTTCAACCCAGAAATATGAATTTAAAAAAAGTTACTTTTTGCAACCAGAAAGATGAATTTTTAACAAAATAATTGAATCCTAAACCAAAATATATTAATATTTTACCAAACAGTTGCACTTTTTACAAAAAAGATTAAATTTGTACTTAAACAGATGAATTTTCAAACTAAAAAGATGAATTTTCAAGAAAAAAAATTAGTTTTTTAACCCAAAAATATGAGTTTTCAACAAAAAAGTTAATTTTCTAACAAAAATGACGATTTTTCGACAAAACAATTGAATTATCAAGATGACAATGTGATTTTTTAACGAAAAAGTTAATTTTCAGCACAAAATTTAGCACAAAAATTTAAATTTTTGACAAAAAAGTTACATTTAAACCAAATAGACAAATATTCAACAAGAAAATTGAATTCTTAAACAAACCAAATTAATTCATGATTTAATGAATTAATGAATTTTCAAACCAAAAAGGTGAATTTTCATGAAAAAAAAATTAGTTTTTCAACCCGAAAATATGAGATTTCAACAAAAAAGTTAGTTTTCTAACCAAAATGACGAATTTCCGACCAAACAATGGCATTTTTAACAAAAAAGTTAATTTCAAACAAAATAGTTTATCTTTCTATCGAATTGTTGAATTTTCGAGCCAAAAAGACGAATTTTCCACAAAACTGTTAGATTTTCCACACAAAAATTTGGATCTTTGACAAAAAAGTTACTTTCGAACCAAATAGACGAATTTTCAACAAAATAATTGAATTTTTAAAGAAACCAGATTAATGTTCAACCAACCAGCTGTATTTTTAACAAAAAATTGCGAAATTTATATCGAAATAGTTGAATTTTCAACCCAAGACACTTTTTCAACAAAACAGTTAAATTTTCAACCAAAACAGGTGAATTTTTGACAAAAAGGATAATTTTCATCAAAATACTTTATCTTAAAAGAGAGATTAATTTTCAACCAAGCGGAATTATTTGAAGGAAGGGGAAACGAGGCGAATAGGGGAAAGAGTGTGAACTCTCTAGACTGCAAAAAAAGTTATCGTGTTTTTTTCTCAAATAAAATTTTCTCTTGCCTTTTTTTCTTTTTTCCCACTAGCTTTTCCCTCGCAGGAAATAAATCGTCCGGAAAAGTATGGATTCAAGAGTGTCAATTATGGGACCCGATAAATATTCATCAACGTAGCCCCGAATTCGTTGAAGCGAAATGAAACTGAACGCACAGGTCGCACCTGGAGTGGCAACTACTGTCGTGTAGAATCATTTATCGGGACGGAAATCGATCGAAATCGAAATGTGGCAGGCCACATAATAGGCCAGACCGAAGATAATTTAATGCCAGGAGGGACGGACGGTCTTCTTCGTCGAATCAAACTTTCTTAATTTCCTGTATTACGTTTTCCTATTCTATTTTGCAATTTAAATCACTGATCTTCCGAGGGTTCAGGTCTTCGACTTAATTCAGAGATAAAAAAGTGTAAATGGTGTCAGTGATTTTTTTTAAATAGGGTCAAAATAGTGTAACTAATTTTTTTTAATAGGATCAAAATAGTGTCACTAATTTGTTTAAAATAGGGTCAAAATAGAGTCAAAATCTTTTTCAAGTATTAGGGGAAAAATCTATACAGTGGATAATGCCTCATGTTCCTTTACACGTTGGCTCACTGCGCTCCCGGTTTCTCCAATATAGACTTTTCCACAACAAGGGATTTCATATACTCCCTGACCCGACGCCGATACTGGGGTTCCTAATCCCTGCATCGTAAAACACTTTCTTTTTGTGCCTGCCATGACGGCATGAACGCCGTTTACCCAGGTACTCAGCCAGTATCGCCAACTTATTTAGAAGCGTTTACGAATAGTGGAAAAGTCCATATTGGAGACACCGGGAGCGCGGTGAGCCAACGTGTACATGACCGTGCGAATTGAAGTTAGGTCACGTCAATTGTAAGAATGAGACTCCGCTGATATAGGCTTGAAAAAATCAGCCTTCAAGGCAGCATATCACGATTTTATATCATTTTGATGAGGTTTTTTTAGGTTAGTGTTACAGGACAACGTGTGGGATCAATTCTGACAGATAATTCGCATTCATAGCATCGAAAAACATAAGAATTGATATGAGAATATTTAGAAAGATCTCAAAACATTTCAAAAGGTTTCCAAAATAGTTGCAAAAAATTTCTCTGATTTTAAGACAGTTTTTTAATTTGGTAAAATTTTTTTAAATTCTGAGAAAAATGGGAATTATTTTTAAACTATTTAAAAGTTTAGATACAATTTCAAAAATAATTTAAAATTTGAAAAGATTTTAAAAAGTTAAAAACTATTCGTAGATTTTTGAAGCTTTCGAAATTAAGTTTTGAAGCTTTTCAAAGATTTTAAAAGGTTTGAAAATACGATACTAAGTGGCTTAAGATTTTTGGAAACATTTTCAATGATTTTTTATTCTGAAAAATCAATTTTAAAAGAAAAGTAAAAAATATTTTAAAAAGTATCAGGTTTCAAAAAACGGGGCGACTGTGTTAGAAACTTCGAACAAATAAAAACGATTGATGATGCTAGATTTAAAAATTTTAAATAATTGTTCCTTTAACCAAATCCAAAAAATTTAATATTTTCGTTAATATTTTAAGAAATCTAGCTTAATGAAAAATTTTTTTTTTCTGAAATATGATTTTATATTACTTCTCGTCGAAAACTGCACACATGAAAAATTGGCAATAAGTGTAAATCACACAGATGTAAGTGAGGTGGTACAGGGAATTGAGAGTGTATGAGAATGTTGGTGAGGACCAGCCGTATCGACCGACGTGGCTGACCTAAAATATTTCACACGTAACCAAGTATTTTGTAAAATTCGAAACTTGAGAAAAATCCGGTTAAATCAAAAAAACCTAATTTTGATGAATCGAGCAGCTATTCAATATCTTTCGAAGATTATATCTCTATCAATTAAAATCAACTGAGTTTAATTAAAGACCCTGGGATCCTATTCCTTTCCTTTTTACCTAAAAAAACGGTAAGCTTTGGTCCTAAAAAAAAATTTCCTGAACAATTCTGCCAAAATTGCCCGGAAAACCCGAAAAAACATTATTTTCTTGATTGATTTATTTCAAAATTATCGGTCGTTTTGAAAACTTGTTTGAATGCAAGCTGTAGATCTCTATAAAAAATATATTTTTTGTTTTATCAATTTTTTGTTTAATCAACAATTTTTGAAAAAAATGGTGAAGAAAAATAAAATGATTTTTATATAATTCAAAATTAGTAGGCATGTTTCATTTGAATTACTACTGAAAAGTTTAATTCTTTCGTTTTTGATTGCTAATTAAAATCTGTATCAAAACTTTTTTTTAAATGAAAATGAAATTTTTTTGATTTAGTCCCTGGTGGAAACTGAGTACAATATTAATTACAAAAAAAATGACGAAAAAGTAGAAATTTGGTCCATTATTCAGAGGAATTTTGTACATTTGTGAACCACTTTCCGGATAAAAAAATTTTTATTGTAATTTATTATACAGAATTAATAAAACCCAATATGAAAATCCAGCTATTATTGATAAACGTTCATTTTTTTTTTCAAAAGTCTACCATTATAATTTTTTCGCTTCCTTAAAAATTAATATTTTTTGGTTCAAGATTCATTTTTTAAAATGAAAATTTAACTATTCCACTTTTGGTGGAAAATTTATCTTTTTTAGTTTACAATTCAACTTTTGGGAAAAAATTCAAGTACTTGGTTGAAAATTTGTGTATTTTGTTGATAATTTATCACTCTTATAAAAAGTATTCTTCTTGGTTCAAAAAGAAATTTTTTGTTTGAAGATTCAACTCTTAAGTTTAATATTGAACTCCTTTCTTGCAATTTCTTTCATTTTCAGATTCATCATTTTAGTTGAAAATTCTTCGCTTTGGTTGAAAAGTTCAACTATTTGGATAAAAATTAGATTTTTTTAGAATTTTTTTTTTTTTTTACTAAAAATGCAACTATTCCATTTTTGGTTCTTGGTTTAAAATCTTTTTTGGTTGAGTTCAACTGATTTTTATTTAAAACTGAAATTTGTTGCTGAAATTATAATAATTTTTTGGTTCAAGACTCATCGTTTTAGTTGAAAATTCCACTATTTGTTCGTAAATTAATTATTCTGTTGAAAATTCACATTTTTGGTTTGAAAATTCAGCGGTTTATAGGAAATTCGTCCTTTTGGCTTGAAAATTCAACAATTTGGTAGAAAATTCAATTATTTGGTGGAAAATTAACTTTTTTGTTGAAAATTCATATTTTTGGTTGAAAATTAAAACACTGTGGTAGAAAATTAAACTTATTCGTTGAAAACTAAAATATTTATTAGAAAATTCAACTATTATTTAGAAATTTTTGGTTGAAAAATAATCCTGTTTCTTGAAAATTTATCATTTTGAGTAGATATACAGGGGGAGTTCTGGACAAATTAGTATTAGTGAGTATCGGTGTGTGTGTGTGTCCGTGTGTATCAGTGTGAGGCTGGCATGGACACCGTGCTGCTTAGCTTCTAGAACATTCTCGACGGATCCTGGAGCTTCTCGAACATTCTCGAACATTCTCGAAGCTTATGATGACGTCACAGCATATTTCGCAATTGTCAGAGCCGAATTGATGTCAAAACGCGTTCAAGGTTATTACGAGAAAAACAAGAATGATTCATTGCTTCCTTATAGATAAAACAGTCATATTTAAGGCGCAAATATGCAAGTGTGTCTGTATGTGAAATTTGATGTGACATCCTGTTTTCACCCGTAGGAATTTGATTTATTCTCACGGATCAGGTTTCATCCGGTAGTTACACCAGTTTTTGAGAATTGTACGAACGGAATTCATGAATATAAAACGCATTTTGAATTTTACGTAAAATAGCTTCAAGGTTACATTTTTTTCATTTGCCCTTGAAGTTACATCGCAAAAATGTTTTCTGCTTAGGTATTAACCTTCATAATAATGATAATCCTCAGCTATATGAGGCGCGAGCTGCAAACAAATTTCCAGTGTATTACCAGATTCACCGTGCTAAGCTTCTCGAGCATTCTCGAAGCTTATGATGACGTTACAGAATATCACACAATTGTACGAGCTGAATTCATGTCAAGACACGTTCAAGGTTATTACGAGAAAAAAACAAGGCTGATTTATTGCTTTCTGGAAAGAATTTCTTTTGTCAACAACATCCAAGGTTATTGTACTGATACATTAGATTTTGCGTTGCAAAAATATATATTCCGAACGTGTCGATTGTAATGTTGAACGTTCTGGCCGAGAAGCTTCCAACCTGTAGTGGTTCATGTCCGTGCTAAGCTTCTAGAACCTTCTCGAAGCTCATGATGACGTCACAGAATATTGCGCAATTGTACGAGCCGAATTCATGTCAAGACACGTTCAAGGTTATTACGAGAAAAACAAGGATAATTTATTGCTTTCTGGAAAGAATTTTTGTCGTCAACAACTTTCAAGGTTATGGTATCCAAACGTGTTGATTATAATGTAGAACGTTCTGGCAATACGTGCAAGGTTATAACGAGAAAAAAGGATGATTTATTGCTTCCTTACAGACGAAAAATTCTAGAATATTCTTGATGGTATCGTCAAAATATACTACGCAATTTCTGGAAATAATTTCTTTCGTCAGCAGCTTCAAGGGTATTGTACTGACGCATCACATTTTGCGTCGCAAAAATTAAATCACGAACGTGTCGATTACAGTGTAGAACGTTCTAGAACATTGGTGCATTACATGATGCAATGTCGAGAATCGAATTTTACGTGTTTCCACATATGGAACATTGTTGCACCATATAATGCAATATTGCGCAATGTCAAGAAAACGAATTTTACGTGTTTCTAGGTATATCGGCTATACTGTAGAACTTTCTAGAACAATGTTGCAACATATGATGCAATACTGTGCAATTTTGAGAATACGAATTTTACGTGTTTCTAGGTGTATCGATTATAACGCTTCTTTATGCCACACAACAACACTTGAGATGAGGTCATATGGCTTTTTTCATTTACAGATATATGCTTCTTGTTTCAGCACCTCTTCTATCTCTTATTCAGAACAATCAGTTTTGCTTATTACACGTTGAAGATTTAAAATTTTTTTAAAATTAGCTCAATGAAAAATAAATATAATAAAATATTTCAAATTTTCAATCACCCACTAAAGCTGCTGTAATAGTAGATGAGTAAGGCTGGGTTCTGAACCAAAAAGTAAGACGGAGTCTGGATGCGCATTATAATACGGACTATGGATCTCACTTTTGAGCCAAGGTTATTTCTTATTCCAATTAAACAAAGATGATCATTCATTTAATATACAAATTATGTAGGTGTATAGGTGAAATTTCACATGGAGGGCTATGTATGACATCCTCTTTTGTCTATATGAATTTGATTTATTGCTTCCATATAGATATTACTTTTAACTAGAAATTCCTGTCTTTCTTTACTCAATGCACATTCAACTCATGAAGAACATTCTGCATTCTAGAAAACTTCTCGAACTTTAGGCTAAAATGACATATATATTATTAGAGAACATTTTACAGTTAAAGTGGTTCATGTCCGTGCTAAGTTTCTAGAATATTTTGCTAATGCCATCCTGAATTTCTACCTTACCAGCATTGATACTGAGCCAAAATCTATGTATTTAGATGATAGGGATCTTTCTTTAGGCTAAAGTGACATATAAATTATTAGAGAACATTTTACAGTTAAAGTGGTTCATGTCCGTGCTAAGTTGCTAGATTATTTTGATAATGTTATCCTGAATTTCTACCTTTCCAGCATTGATACTGAACCAAAATCTATGTATTTAGATGCAAGAGATTTAATAAAAGAAGGCTACTGAGCCACTTTTACAAGAGGTTGATGCATCTCTACTTTACGGACATCAATGCCATTTCACAGCTGTCACAAAATAATATTGCACAATGGTGAGTACCAAATTTGTCTAAAAATTTTTTCTACATGTTTCACAAATATTCTACATGCAGTTTAATAATAATAATAATAATAATAATAATCTTATAATATAATGATAAAAATAATCATTATTATTATTATTTAATATGTCTTTTGTTTATTGGAAGAGCTTGCTCAATTGACACTACTGAAAGACAGTTGAATTAAAGCATTTATTAAAAGAACGGTGGTTCCTTCTAGAATGGCTTTCCATGAAAATTGTTTGATCAATGAAATAAAATTCATATTTAAGAAAAAGTTGAGGATATGGAAGGAAGATTAATAGCAGAGATGGTGATACGTATGTGTATATTGGAGAATTCTGTTTTATGACTGCAAATGCATATATTGCTTCTCACGAAAGAAAAAAAGGAGAAAGAACTGATTTTTGAAATATTTTACTCTTATTATATACCACAGAAGATTATGAATCCACCCAAGACAAAGAAGCATCAAAATATGTGCTGGAACGAGTAAATTTGGAGGAGTAAGGTGAATCTTATAAGAATGTAAATGTTGATTACGTTACAGTAGACACGAAGGTTTTCTTTTCAAACTAATATTTATCACATCATCTCAATGGTTTAAGCATAAACGCCTATGGTTTAAATAAAAAAAAAGAAAGGATAAATGATAATAATATGAGTGACGAAGAAGTTGTCAATGAAAATATCATCTATCATTTCACATGAAATATGAAAACTCTATTTCAGTAGGAGAATTAATTGCTTCAATTTTTATAAGTAGATTAGAAAGTAAGAAAAACATCCATAAGAGTGATAAAGTTCTTATAGCTGTATTCAAGTGCAGGAAATATAAATATATTTAATCCTAAGTACATAAAAGTGAGTAGTGAAATAAAACTCTTGTTATGGATTTTTTAGTTATTTTTTAATAACAATAATAATAATAGTTGGTTGGGCACTCGGACTTCACCTCAGAGGCCCAGAGTTTGATCCCTGAGCCGGTACCTCTTGAGATTTTTCTATGTACCTTTACCGAGGTTCTGACTGCAAACCCCAATATGTGTATAATGGGGTAAAACACAGTCTTTATCCAATATGTCAAGGCACACGCTCATATCAGATCGTTTGATTGCATTATATTAATGAGCCCGTGACTGATAATATATATATACCGAGACAGCCCCGTGCATACTATTAAAAAAAATCCAACTCTAGTCAAAAATGCCTTCGGCATATTGAAATGTAACCATCTTAAGCCTGGGACATTAATTTAAAAATACATAATGAAATAATGTTACAGTTCTTAATTCAGAAAAATGAAGTTTCAACTCATAAGAAAATGAGGACTGAATTAATTTTTATATTCAAAATCAACTCATAATAAGGTGACAGCAAGGTATAAAGCTTGTGTGTAGGTTAGAGAGAGAGAGAGAGAGAGAGAGAGCTATGTATTGAAAAATTTTGATTTTGTAACATTTGCAAGATTTCAGGAGGCTTTGCGGTTGAGCGATTCAAAAACAGTTATAAATCTCATAGCATGCCTCTGCAAATGAGTTAAACCATATAAAAATTCTACACGAATCTTGAAAATACCAGCAGATTCTTAAGAGATCTTATTACATCCAGTGGTTCACAGGGAGAGTTTTAGAATTGTATATCGATGTAGCTAAGATATTAAATAAACTATTAGCCATTAATACCTGGTAGTCGGGTGATCATTTTTAATAATGTTGCTTGAAGTATTTTGGAATTAAGAACATATAATTCGAAAGCTCTTGTTAGAATTTATAAAATAAAATCAGCTACATAAATATTATAATGAACTGCAAGAAACGTTGAAATCACCTTTCGCATAATGGAGTAATCTGCTGGAAAGATTGAATTTACTTACTTGAAACATTGAAATAAAGTATCATGAATGATAAAATAAATTCAGTAATATTAAAATCTAATACAAGAATTGTGTGAATCAATCATTGAAAAATGATACAATGATCTAGTGATAACATGCACATCTACTTTCTGGAGCTCTTAAATCAACATTTAATGATATAAAAATTTAATTAAATAATAATAAAAATGCTGAGTGGAGTATTGATTACGTATATTAAAATCTCTATTATATATAACAGCTGCAAAGCTGGTTTTTTCTTAGAAACAACATTTTTTAAAATTGTAGTTAAATAAATCGATACGAGGGGGCAAGGATTTCTGGTTAACAGAATGATGGATATGCAGTTGTTACCAAAGATTATTATAGAGTGCGCCACCACCGGATACGCTGCTTTTCCCTGTTGAATCTTTAGTTATCCTAAATCAAGTTTAACTTAGTTAAACTGTGACACTTGGATGTAAAAATAAAAGAGCACACCGCCTTTCAAATAACAAAAAACTAAGGAAACTGTAGGTAATGCCTTGTTCCTGCATCGTCACTCTCGGTGCTGCCCTCTGCTTTGAGCTTGATAAATCACCATCCTCATATAATATTGGCTTCATGTTAGTCGTGAATTAACATTTAACTGTATTTAAATAAATTCAGTTGAACAGATCAAGATTTCAGGTTAACTACTATCGGATACGCTGCTTTTCTTACAGTTGTAACCACGTTTCTCCCGTTGAATCTCAAATTATCCCCAATAGAATAAACTAATAAAGCGTGGAAGAAGAGGACGAAATTGAGGAGGAGGGCAGAGGAGGAGGAGGTGATGGGTATGATAATGATGTAGTTAAGACAAGTAGGGACTGCAAATATTAGATTCAATGATTATATATGCATTAATCTTCTGTTATATGTTTTTATAAGCTGGTTTCCTAAAAAAAAAAAAAAAAACTACAATGAATTCAGGTGAGATAATAAAGAAAAACCCGTTGGATTCGGGAGAGGAGGAGGAGGAAGAGGAGGACATAAAGGAGGAGGTTGAAGAATTTTAACTGAAGAGTTGAAACAAGTTTCAACTCTATAGTTACAAATGCAACTGTTTTTAGGTAGTTGGAGGAGGAGGAAGAGGAAGAGAAGTTGGATTTGGGAGAGGAGGAGGAGGAAGAGGAGGAGGAGGGTGAAGAGGAGGAGGAGGATATAAACTCAGCTTCCATGAATGAACAGCCACTTTTACTGTGTCAGTGAGAAGATGGCTTATACATGTTCAAGTTGTTCCAGAACTTATTCAAGACTCGATAATTTAAAAAGACATGAGAAATACTCTTGCTTAGCGAAGAATCATAAGCAGGATGGTAGAGACTTCCACCAAATTGCAAAGGTACCTGGAGGTCTAAGGACAAT